>JAUCNO010001091.1:11675551-11694504 GCA_032353835.1 Enteromius viviparus | reverse complement strand
CTATGCAGTTGCTATGGTGTTTTGGTTGTTTTAGCACGTTGCTATGAAGTTTCTAGAGAGTTCTAAATGTTTTAAGTGTGTTGCTATGCAGTTGCTATGGTGTTTTGGTTGTTTTAGCACGTTGCTATGAAGTTTCTAGAGAGTTCTAAATGTTTTAAGTGTGTTGCTATGCAGTTGCTATGGTGTTTTGGTTGTTTTAGCACGTTGCTATGAAGTTTCTAGAGAGTTCTAAATGTTTTAAGTATGTTGCTATGCAGTTGCTATGATGTTATGAGTGTTTTAGAATTTAATCATCTAGAAGTTAATTTAAAAACAACATTATATGCAATTTATATGTTTGAATACATTTGATTATTATTTTTCAAATAAATAGTAATTGCATTTAAGTTTCTAGATTTTAACTTTAAGGGTCTGTTGTTGGTTATAACCTTATAATAAAGAAGGGCTGAGACCATAAGCTAAGAAAATTGTAAATAAAATTAACTTTATTTAAATAAAGGGCTACTTGTTAATCAAAAATACATGTTATGTTAAATTTTTCCCCTGCTGTATCAAAACCATATCTAATCGTAACATCAAAACTGAGGTAGGCACCAAAGCGTCATGTTTGTGTACCGTTACACCCCTAGTTTCTATCCATTTGCTGTAGCGTTGTTGCTGTGCAGTTTCTAAAGTGTTCAAAGGGTTTTCAGTGTGTTGCTATGCGGTTGCTAGGTGCTTTTTTTTACTGGCCCAACTGAAAAGAGTCCTGCAGCTTCAAGTCTCTGTGATATTCTGGTCTCCAGATATGACTCAGGTCCCTCCTCTAATGTAAGTCTGTGGGATTTCTTCACTAAACTCAAGTCAGAATACTCAGAAAAGCATTAGCGCACCTCCCTGACAAGTTACGACAAATCTAAGCAACATTGATCATTATACTGGGATAAAACTTTTTTCAGTTTCGTAACACTACCCCAACATTTCAAAACTTATAAATAAGGTACAAGTTGCGTAGTAGTGACATCTCTCATTATAAACCCGTTCACACAAGACTCGGAGTGTGTGGTCTGCTTTTAGCGTCTCTATATCTGACAGGCCACAGGAAGCCACAGGCACCAGCTGAGCTTCGTTTGTTTACATCCGGCCCGCGGCTGCAGGAAGATGACCATCTAGCGAGGTTCAGTCCCGCTCAGAGCCCAAAACCGCGCGAGCTGAAAGCTAAGCAAACACGTGAGCTTTCAAAAGCGTAGAGGAGACACACTTACCCAGCCTGTCTGCTGTTGAGAGGTTGAAGGGGGGAGAAAAAAACAGAAAGCGAAAGAGAAAAAAACGAGAGAATAGCATGCCTCCTGTGTGGCTGCAGGCATCCCGCCTTCTCTTTCTGGGCCACGGTGTTTTGAGCTGAATAGCTGCGAGTTGTTGACCCCTGCGCTGAACCCTCGCAGCCCCGCAGCTGTCCGCTCTCGAAGGGGACGAGAGAGAAAGGCAGCTATGTGAAATCAACGTCAGAAGGGGGCGAGGGCGAGCTGCCAGCGGGCCTTCTGTGCATTACCGTCACCTCACGCCGCGCAAGACACCTCTCCGTTCCACAAGCGCACGTGTTCTGGGCACAAGAGCAAAGACAGATGTGAGCCGAGCAGACGAGACGAGCGCGCCGAGGCTAAAACGAAAGTAAACAAGACGAGCTGCGAAAGCTGTGATGACGGACTGGTGGAGCCATTCTGCTCCAGGATGGGATGCTTTTTGAAAGAGACCTCTTTCGGTTTTTAGCATTCCCCACAACGCTGTTCATCCAACAAAGCAACACTCGTTTTTAAAGGGGTAGCTCAGCCCAAAAATTTCAATTCTGTCATAATTTACACACCCTTAGGTTGTGCGAGTTTCTTTCTTCCATTGAACACAAAAAAAGATCTTTTGAAGAATGCTGGTAACCAAACAGTGGCTGCTAGCCACTGGCTTCTATAGTATAGTGGATAAAAAAAGTACTATGGGTGTAAATGGATGTTTGGTTATCAGCATTCTTCTAAATATCTTCTTTTGTGTTCAACAGAACAAAGAAACTCAGAGAGGTTCAGAACAACTTGTGAACATATGATCATTTTCATTTTTGTTTCAACTGTCCCTATAATAAAAATGCAGTAAAAACAGCAATATGTGAAATGTTATTCCAATTTGGAAATAACTGTTTGCTGTTTGAATGCATGTTAAAATGGACGTTATTCCTGTGAGACAAAGCTGTATTTCCAGCAGCATTACTCCAGATGATCCTTCAGAAATCATTCTGATATACTGACTTGCCACTCAAAGAAACATTTATTATTACTATTATTATTTTATTATTATCATCATTATTGATCTGTAATAATTTCATAATTAGTGAAACCAAAATGCATTTTTTTTTATAAATAGAAAGCATTTTTATATAAATATTTTGGCTTTTCATTAATGTCATTAATGTCACCTTTCAATCAATTCCATGCATCCTTGTGAAAAAAAAAACTATTAAATTATTTAAAAAAAAAAATAAATAAATCCTACTAACCTTTACACCATTTGCAGTGACACTGAAAATGCAGCATTGGGTCACAAGAATAAATTAAATTTTAAAACGTATCCAATAGAAAACAACTACTTTAAACTGTAGTAATATTTCACTATTTTACTGTATTTTATGGTCAGATGAATGCAGTCTTGGTGAGCATAAAGAGACTTCTTTCACTTTAACAGCAACCAAGCCAAACCATCTGAATACTGTTAAAGCAGCCAGTTTCTCACTCAGTGCCCAGATCTAATAGAAGGTTCTGGTGATGAGGTGTGCTAAATTAAACATGCCTCAGGTATAAAACTGTGGTGTGCAACACATATAATAATGTTAACAGTTACACAGGTTACTTCTGCAATAAACTCTAGCCACACAATTAAGGTTTTGCTTTAATTACAAGTGTCTAATAATCCAAGTATACTTATTATTACTGCTCATACTCAAGGCTAGTGATTTAAACAGACTCTCGCAGCACTACGGAAGTGAATGAAGCAATCAGGCTCACAATTTTCTAGATCTTCTCAGATCTAAAACTCATTCCTCCCATTTATTTCCTCAAAATGAAAATGATAAATGTATTGAAAACTACACAATAAACCCAAACATACCAATCAAAGGACTAACGGAATGGGTGTCTGAACTGAATATTTCAAAAATATCAGCCTTTAACACACACTTCAGTCAAGAAAACGAGAACTCAAAGAGACCATTAAGTTCAAATAATATCCTCCTCATAAACCGGTATCGTTACAAGAGATGACTGTCAGCGAGTCACGTTCTGGCCAACACTGACTTACCGTAATGAGTCAGGACGTCCTGAGGCTTAACGACTTTGCTGCAGGCATCGCAAACGACGGGTTTGAAATCCTCACGGGTTGGGACGTGACTATATAACAGCATATCTACAGCCCAGAGAGACACAGTCAGTAAATATGAGATCTTTTAATACCACTTCACTTATTAGCATGAGTATCACATCTGCTCTAGTTTACACTGAAAATCTTTGTTTCTGATTAAAAGCTTGACTGGAAGATTTTTTTTTTTTTTAAATGGTCCTAACATTCATTGTTATTTTTTTAGCGATGCAAATACGATAAAGGTGTTGCTTATGGCGGCTTTCTGAAAACCCTCTCTTAAAGGAACAGTCCACCGAAAAATGTAAATGTGCTGGAAACTTACTATCAGGCCAAACGAGATGTAGATTATTTTGTTTCTTCATCAGATTTGGAGAAATGTAGCATTGCATTACTTGCTCAGCAATCGATGCTCTGCAGTGAATGGGTGCCGTCAGAATGAGAGTCAAAACAGCTGCTAAAACATCACAATAATCCACACCACTCCAGTCCATCAGCTAACATCTTAAGAAGCAAAAAGCGGCAAGTCAATAATACTATAATAACACTTCCTCCAGTGAAAATAAAATCAGTTTCCTGTTCTCTAACATAAAAAAATACTGATATATATTTGTTCAGAGCTGTTTAGGACTGTTTTCACTTGTAAACTATGCCTGATCTGTGCAGATTCAGAATAATAGAAGCAATATTATAGATACAGGTGTCATATATTAGGTTGAATTTAAAAATGCCTCATTGATGGATTCGTTTCTCACAAACACACAGCTTTTCACTTCAGAAGACATTAACTGATGGACTGGAGTGGTGTGGATTATTGTTTGGACTCTCGTTCTGACGGCACCCATTCACTGCAGAGCCTCCTTTACTGAGACACTGACATTTCTCCAAATCTGATGAAGAAACAAACTCGGACGGCCTGAGAGCAAATAATCAGCAAATCTCTATTTTTGGGTGAACTATTCTTTTAAATGAATGCAATAATCATTTTACGGCCGTGAGCGACTTAAAAATGATTCTGCATGCATGTGACTTTTTTCCACATCTGACCCACTAAATTATTAACCAAGGTTGCCAGTGAAGGCTGACTTGATATCATGCATACCCAGCCAAAAGTGACATTTTGAGATACGAACCATATTTGACGATGTTCAGTGTGTGTTTAAGTTAACAAATTTAAACCACGGCTAAATACTTTAGTGTTTAGTGAAGCTAAAGCTGATGATCAGTGGAGAACTGTGACGTTAGCGTTCAGAGAAGCTTGTCAGATCCGCTGAGCTTTCTTTCACCATCCAGGCAGAATCACTGCACACTTCCGCTAGTGCGTACTGAGAATACACGCTCACACTGAGAGCTAGTGCTGATCTTAACAATGCATTAACACCAGCTGCTTGAGTGTGTCGCAGTCAGACACTTAAATGGTACGTTATGGTTACATTCAGAATGTAACGAAAAAATATATTGTTATGAATACAGAGAAGTACGTACTAAAAACATGAATGTTTTTTTTTAATTAATACCTTTCTAACAATTTGAATCGGAGTTTACATCATGCAATTTATTTGATGGTTTGTATTATTATTTATGCAAAAGAACTAATATTTTGCACCAAGTTGGTCCTAAAGTAAAAATATTTTTGTAGTTTTTATTTTTGAACAATGTGGCACAGAACTACCGGTTCTTTTACATTAAAATAAAAACTAAAATATTTATTTTAATACAATTACAATACAAATATAATTAAGATAAAACTATAAAATATTAAAATATGTATTACAATAAAATAAAAATATATATTAATTACAATAAAATAAAATATACACCATTCAAATTGTTTATTCAATTACAATTATATCAAATATTAATATTATCAATTAAAATATTTTTTCGACAGCGTTAGTAATTAAATAAATTTTAATATAATTAAGATATTGAATTTTAGTATAATTACATTATTTATTAAAAAAACATAACACATTAAAATGCTGTTTCATTGGTAGCATGAAATAATAATAATATAGATTTTTTTTTTATTAGCATGTTGTATGAACTTCTAATATTCTGGTACAGTGGCAACAATGAAAAACTACTGAAGGTGCAGACAGTGATAATGCATGCTGTGAAAGTACAGAATTACTCTAAGCCTATATGAGCTAGGACAGCAATAACAACATGATGACACGAGTAGAAACGCCCACCCTCATGACACACACACTCACCTGCTTTACTGAGTTTGATCACCTCTGAACCCTTCAAGAGCTTCCTCCCAGCAGTATCAGAGTAAAGATCTGAAAATATTCAATACCACCGCGTGCGTTAGACTGACACTGTAACCAAACAGTTAAGGAGCATGCACAGTTACAGATACTGGTAGCTAGATGGCTGTCTTGATCCAGCAAAGCAACACACACACGCACGCACACAAACATACATACGCACACTCACACAGTGTCTAAACTTATACACACTCTGTCTCCTGAGCCACTAACATTGACGCGTTCACGCATAAAGTATAGAAGTGCGCGACACCTGTCAATCACTCGTGACAGATGACGAAATGAATGCACGCGCGCTTACGGCGCGTTGTTTATGCAGCAGCGCAGATGCACGCGCGATCTCCTGTTATAAGCCCTTACATCATCGAGTGTCGTACTGCAGTCGAGCGGGTGTCTGTGGGCGCTGATGTGACTTACTGTGTGTGTTGTGGCTCCTGTGTGCAGTGTGAGCGCGCGGCGGTACAGCGTCGCCATTGCTCTTCCTTCTTCCTTCACAGACAGCGAGACGAGCGTGCGAGAGAAACATATGACGCCACCTTCGCCACCGTTCGGCCAGCGTTCGGCTGCGCTCGGCTTCGGGAGACGGAAAGGTGAAAAGGTTGAACGTGTGCATCGTGCATTTTTACAGTACACAGTTATTCTTATATTCTAATCGTGTTTTTATTGCTACTACTACTACTATTATTAATATTGTTAGTAGTAGTAATGGTAATTTCTACATTTTAATTACATAATAATTACATACGTATTAATAATGTTTAATAATAATTTTTGTTTATATAACATAAATGTGAATACATTAAATAAATAAATAATTCTTATGAATTTAATAACTAGAAATAATTAAAAATATATATTTATATTATTAGTAGTATTTCTACATATGTTCTACTACTACTTAAGTTGTTGATGTTAAAGATAATTGTTATTATTGTTGTTGTCCTCAGTAATGCTTGTATAAACTATAGCAATAATTTACATTTTATTCTTTAAATAATGTAATGTAATATTTAACATAAATGAAAGGTGCACCAGTGTAAATCCTCATCATTATTGATAGTTGTAATAATGGTTGCTTATAAATAAATCTGATTTTATTGTTTGTATAAATAAATATTAATGAATGCATTAATACATTCATTAAATAATTAAAAAATATGAATTATAATTAATGGCAACAATTAATAACAATAATGATTATGATAATTATTATTTACATTAATAGCACCTTTTATTTTTTGTAAAAAAAAAATTCAATTAATTAATAATAAATATTATTAAATATATCATGTCAGAATATTTCGTTAATACAACTTATAACATTAAAAATAATAATCACAATCATAATACTATTATTACTACTAAAAATAATAATTCTTACACAACTGGCAATAATGGTTTTACATACAAATATTTATAAAATGTAATATAAATGTAACATGTTATTACAGTAACAATCATTATTAGTAGGCCTACTATTATTATTGATTCTATAATAACTAAATTAATGTTTAAACATGATGTTTACATAAAGTATAATCTACACATTCCTAAATGTTACTACTAGTTATTATTGTTGACTATGACAGTAACAGTAGACTAAAATGCCTTTTTTTTAATAGTTATAGATGTTATTTTAATTGTAATTTACACATGGCTGTTTTGGCTTTAGTTTTGTTATCATGCAGATTTTTTGTGATCCTGTAGGTTATTAATTAGTGACGAATGGCATTAATTTAATGCCTGATCATCGCCAGCGGGTTGCGCTGTAACGCAATCATTCATTCACCTGAAGTGTCTGAAAGATGGACAGACAAAAAAAGCTGTATAATACTGAATATCAATGCACTATTTATTTATTTATTTATTTGAGTAATACACTGCAGGCTGAATAACTCAAATCTGTCCTGCACTGAATGCACAACACAAAAATAGTTTGATGAATAAGGTCTGATCACCTGTAGGACAGTAAAAGCTCTGTGAACCACCAGACTGAGGCTTTCGCTCCAGATAATGTTTTGTTTGTTCTTTTGACAACCGCTGATCAGTGAAGTCACACGATGAGCCGGCAAACAAAAGAGCCATTATACCAAAAGGAAGCCAGGATTTATTTGGGTAAGAAATAACACTTTCTCCCCAGAAGCACAAAGTCCGGCGTGTATACCAACACTACCAAGTGCACTTCACAGTCAGTTTTATTCAGCAACAAAATGACATTTCAGTGGCAGGAGAAAAATGTTTCCCTACAAAAACAGAGATATGAGAGAAAACCTTCCTAAAAGAAACTAAATACTGCATAAAAACAGCATCAGAATTAATATAAACACAGTAAGAAAGATGAAACCGGTACTTTAAAATAACACACAGAAATGATTCTGTCTAACACTTTTCAAGATTTTAATACTTGATTTGACCAAAAAATAAAAATAAAAAATAGATCATAAAAGTAAAATATATTGGAATAGTATATAAAAAAAATTGCATTTTCTTTAAAAGCGTGCTGATAAAATATAACCAAGGTAAAAAAAAAAAGAAGATATTTTCTTCAAGTACACAAGAAATCGAAAGATATAAAACAGAAAAGGAGAAGAAAGAAATGTCCCAAATGAACATGACAGTCATGATTATTGTTCTTACAGACAAACTGTTACTGTGTTTTAATAAAGGCTACAGTCTTTGTTATGCTGTGGGATAATTGTTTAGATGGGTGCTGGATTCGGACCCCGTCCCGCTCCTTGTTGAGCGTTGACCTTCTGAGAGTGCCAGCGTGTCTCCTTATACACAAACCAGGCGTTCCCAAGCCATATGATGAGATTCAAGAAACCAAATATCTGAAAATCAAGCCTGGGGTCAGTTATTTATTATATACACTCACCGAATAACCGGAAAATCTCTTTTGCTCACCAAAGCTGCGTTTATATGATGAAGGACACAATCATTTTACAATCTAAAAACAATCATTTTCAATTTGATTCTTTTTTAAAATGCATTTATTCCTGTGATGAAAAGATGAATTTTATTGCAGTCTTCAGTGTCACATGATCCTTCAGAGATCATTCAAATATTCTGATTTGCTGCTCAAGAAATAAGATTATTCTTAATGTTGAAAACATAAAAAATATAATATATAGATACATAAATCACCCACATATATATATATATATATGAATAGAATAAAAAAAGTTCACATTCGTTTGAATCCGAAACCTTCTGCAACATTGTAAATGTTTTTCCTCTGACTTTTGAACAATTTAATGCTAACCTAAAATTTGGAGCAAGGATTCTGAAGGATCATGTGACTCTTTAGAGCTTCGCATCACAGGAATAAATGACATTTTACAATATATTCAAATTGAAAACAGTTTATTTAAATATTTAATATTATATTTGACTGTATTTTGGATCAAATAAATGCAAAAACATTTCACAATCTTTACTAAAAAGCATCAAGTTCCTTTTGATTTTAAGAGGACATTCAGGATGCATTGCAAATGCAGTTTAACATTGGCTTTAAAACTGCATGGCTATTTTTTGGTGATGTTAAATCAGTATGAGAATTAATAGTTGATTGGTTAGTGTCATTTCTTACCACGGATATATTGAGCGAGCGCATGCTGGCGTAATCAGTGACTTCACATTTGACCTCTCTGTCCTTACAGAGCGCCAGAGTAGACTCAATGCCAGCCGTGCTGGTGGAGTCCTTCACCGTCTGCAGACCTCGAGCCCATGCAGACGAGCACACCAGCCACAAGAACGCAAAGACTGCTGTCAGCACAAAATCCTAGCAGATAAAGACAGATATTATAAACATGCACATGTTTAAACGCATATTGCATCGAGGCAGCCGCACACTCACAAACATAGCGCCGAAGTCTGAGTCTCTGTACACATGCATGTAGCCCAGATAGACCAGCAGAGCCACCATCGAATAGAGGAAAGCCAAGACAGCCACAGCCACGAAAAACTCCACCGAGGACGAAAAGTCTCCTACGAGATGGGTTGCAGGGACTGTGTGGTTACAAAGAGTGGTGTTGTTCTCCACCAGCAGCTCCTGGTTTAACCTGCAAATGAAAACACAAAGAGAATTGGAGAAATAGCACTGCATCTCTTGCTAAGCAATGGGTGCCGTCAGAATGATAGCTGATGAAAACATCACAATCATCCACACCACTCCAGTCCAGCAATAAGAAACAAATCCAACATCAAAAATCCACCCACTTATTGTTTTTTCACTTGATCTGTGCAGATTTCTCTCCTGATTCACAATTATTAACTGGAAAAAGCAATATTATAAATAGAGGACTCACGTTTTAGCTGTTTTAGTGATGAATTAAAGTTTAAAACGTCTTAATTTGTTTATTACAAACACGCAGACACTATTTGCTGAGTGATGTGGAGTATTTTGATTCGTTCATTCTGACGGCACCCATTCACTGCAGAGAAAGTGATGGAACGCTACATTTCTCCAAATCTGTTCTTATGAAGAAACACATCAGTATTTACTCATTCTGACGAATGCACTTCTTTAATATTTTAAATTAGGTCTTGTTTTATTGTGTTATGTTTTTATATCTAATTTTCATTTAGTTTAACCCCTTAACTGCCACTGAACACAGACATTACGGTGCAAGTTACATTTTTATAATTCATGAAAACAATTTGTAATATGATTTTGATGAACCATCTCGATTGTAATGCAATGACTGATTTTAAAATGGGTTTCAAAGAAGGACTTTTTTGAGATTTTAATTGATATTGATTGAACTTCTGTTTTATATGCACTCTTATCATATATGAATCTTATTTCTTTTCCTACATATTTAAGGGGTTAAGCTTTTCATCTTCAGTTCATTTATTTAAGCTTTATTTCAATTATGCAAAAAAATGAGTAGTTTTAGTAAATAAAAATAATTATTCAGTGAGTGTATTACTATCAGTTTCAGAGTGTATCTAGGCCAAACCTGAATGGGTAGGTGAAAGCTGCACTGAGGGTTTCGTTGCTGCTTCCACCGCAGAAGATGGAAACCACATTTCGGCCAGTATATCCTCCACAGGTCCCGAACGCAAGCACAGCCGTGAGCTGGAGAAAAGCAGAGCGGTGTGTATGAAACGCTCTATGCAAACAACAGAAGCGTGCAGACACGTCTTCAGTTTCCTACAGTACATGCACAAACCTGAAGATGCTCCACCAAATAAGCTCGTGTTCATGAATCATCTGACATACTAATCTGATCTTGTGCTCAGTTTTAACCTCACAGTTTGTGGAAGCTAAACGAAGACCTGCTGTTCACGGCCAACATCAAGCTCATTTCCCAAACCAGATGTTTAGTTTCGCTGCATGATACATCCTGTTTGCCAACTCACTCTCAAGAAGCAATTCCCTGCCAATAACAAATTCCTTTGAGGAAATAAAGAAGGGAGGAACTTCAAGTAAGTAGGTGGCTAAAGAAAACTCAAGACATGCTGATTTGCTGGTGAAGGGAGTGTGCATTTCATGCAAAAGAAAATGCATGCAAGAGGGGGCAAAATCTGAGAGAGGACAATGGAAAAAAGCTTATTTAAGCATTTTCATTATATTATCAGCAAAACAATTAGAATTGAAAAAACGAACACACATACAGCATGTTTAAAAGGAAAATAAATGACTATTTAAATATGCATCCTACATGATTATTACTGTTTTGCATCAAGTACTAGTAAAATGTCCATCTAGATGGACTTTAAACTATACTTATGGAATAAAGCATTGTTTTAAACGCGTTTTCAGCCAGGCCTTACAAAGTACAGCTTGAAACCGTGCTCAGCAGATTTGGATTTTCTTACTTACCCACTCCACGACTTTCAGAAACCCCAGAGGCTCTTTAACGGGGGTCAAATTTAATCTAAATCCCGTCTGCATCTCTCCCCGCCGACCCAGATATCCCCAGGAAGAAAAAGGAAGGGGCTCGAATCTCGCTGGCTCAAGTTTTCTTCAAAAACTGCAAGTTTGACAGAGTGACGTGGTTCTGTGGTAAATGATGCTGCTCCTCCCCCGCGAGGAAACCGGAGTAAATCCAGATGAGGATATAAACAGCGTTTCTGATACGCAGATTTTATCCTATCCGACAATAATTTCGTCATGCATTTGATTTCTATTCATCTGGCGCGGGTGACCATGTCATCATCACAAGGAGTTAGTTTGGTAGGTTTCTTCTCTAATAAGTCCTGCGAACAATATTTCAGTCATATGATTCTGGGAGACGCTAGAGAAGGATTCTCGACATTCTTGCGCTCCGTTATAAACTCAAGTCTCTTAAAGGAACAGTTCACCAAAAAATCAAACTTTGTCATAAAAATAACTTTTAGATTATGGTGGTCTAAAAATAAATATTCTTTTGATAGATAAGTATATAAACATATAATCAGCTATTTAAAACACTTAAGTAACCACATGTTTTATTACAAAGTGGATAAAGTCCTTTAAAGGGGTCATCCGGTGCCACATGCACTGTTACAAGCTGTTTGGACTGAAATGTGTGTTGGGAGTGTGTGTACACAACCACCCTACAATGATAAAGATACATCAGTAGTTTTCTTTTGATTAATAAAAATAAGTTGCCCCTCTTAAATCAAGCCATTCTCAAGTGCATGTGGGCGTGGCGTCACACCGACAGAGGCCACTCCCACAATAGTTGATTGACAGCAGCGTGTCACACAGACTGAACTGGTGTCTTACCTCAGACCCGCCCTGAGTGAGCCGTCATCGGACCGAGACACAGAGACAAGCAAGACTCCTGAGAGATTGAGGTGTTTTGTTGTTGAATGTATTAATGAACAGAGCAATAGTCATTTACCCCCGACATCTAAGAGACTGAAGACGCAGAGGATTAACGTTAGGTTTGGTTCTGAATGGAAACGCCCCCTTGATAAACCGAAATGCGTTTATGTTCGCGTGAATCATTCATGATCCAGCCTCACCTACAGAAGCAGAGTATAATGTCTTTTAATGAATCTTTGAAAATCTCCTTTCGTAATAATGTGCTAATTAGCAAGTTTCACTATGAATACGCTAAAAAAAAAAGATTGAAAAGAGGGGCGGGGTCAGCGGAGCTCGTGAAGATTTAAAGGGGAAGTACACAGAACAGAGTGATTTTTAAAGAGCTGTTTATGACAGGGTAAAATTAGCATTTTTTACACTATCTTTGAGAAATTTTAATGCAATCTATATTACAAACTTTCCATTAACATCCTAAAGAATCCTATTAGCTTGTGGAAAATTGGTTTTGTATGACTCCTTTAACAGTTTTGGACTGTTTTGCTATTGTTTTTTTTTTGTTTAGTTTTTTTTGTGACAAAAAAGTTAAAAGTATGGGTTTAATATACTGCTTCAGAACACGTTTACACAACAATTTCCATGCAAGCAGCACTTTCACACACCCACAGATGCTGTAATGGCAGTAATGATATCAGATGCCATGCTTTCAGCATGACGTGTACAGATAGATGATACATTATGCAGTGCGACATGTCTCTATTCTGGATTTGCATGTGTCAGACCTGCTTTAACAGACAGTTCCCATCCTCTCGCCCCCCTCAGCGCTGTCCTGCTGACCCAATGGCTCTCTCATCTCTCCTCGAGGGCAAACATGGACTTTTAAATGTGCCATATCCTTCCCAGCAGCCAAAGTTAGTCTCATAGACATGATGTCTTTGTGGGCAAATGACCCGAGATGACCTTTCCCATCTTCCTCTATCTGTCTCTGTCCACTTCCCTCCCGTTTGTCCCGCTTTCCGCATGAGATCTGTCACATGTTTGTCTTAGAGGTCGCTGGGTTTGTATCTTCCCAACGGTTTGGTGTTACGGAGTCACCAAGGCAACTCAGGAACACGTCTGCAGTCCCTCATCCTCCAGCGCAGATTTTATTTCTTGTCGCTGGCATTTCAGGGCAGAGACTTGAACAGCCCTGATTCACTGTATTGATCGCTCAGAACCAAAGGCTGTTCTATAAACTCTCTTTTGTCCCACTGACCAGGTTGCCAGCAGTCTGAATCTCTTCTCTGACAGACTCTCTGACTTATGCAGCACGGCTGAACATTTATGCTAATGTAGTCAGGCCCCCGTGAAAACCGCAGGCTGTCCTGCTAAAACGTCCTCCATGTACTTACAAGGTGAAACTGGGGATGTCATTTAGCTGAGAGGGAAGAAAATATTTAAAATTTAAAGTATGAAATTTGGAAATATGAAATATTTAAAGAAAACAAAACAGTCAAATGTACAGTCCTTTGCAGACTGAGATAAACTTGTTAGAGGGGCTCAACACTGCAAAAAATTATTTTCGTACTTAGACTTTTTGTCTTGTTTCTAGCCTAAATATCTCAAAATTCTTAAAAGTAAAAACTTAAGTAAAAATTATTGTGTTGTTTTCAGATAAAACAAGTCGAAATTAAATAAGAGCAAGCAAAATAATCTGCCAGTGGGGTAAGCAAAATAATCTTATTTGAAACCTAACTATTATTTTTAATTATTATTATTACCAAATTATTTTGCTTTAATTAAAAAAGTAAAATAATTTTTACTTGTCTAGAAAATCCTGTTGGAGTATGGGCATGTTTGCTTTAGTGATTTTAAATATCAACATTGTTTGTCTAAAATAGCTTGGTGCACCTTTAATAGCATTTATTTATTTATTTTTTTAAGTAAGCTTGATTGATTGAGCTTGAAAATAATTATTGCAGTCAACACTCTCTTATTTGGAATCATTTTAATCATTTGTATTATTTTTGGTTATTTAAGATGGTGTAAGACACCAAAGTATTTCTTATTAATGGAATGTGACAGTTTTCTTTCGAATATTAACATTCATAATGCGCAAGCATTTACTGCAATAAGGTTATTTTAGAGTTTGTTAACCGAGACGATTAGGTTAATGGGAGGTTGTGTTTTTGTGGTTGTTGTTTTGTTAGTTTTATGAATATGATTTATTTTAAACCAAAACTGAATGTGGGGTATGTGGTGTTCAGATAGGTTAGACTTTGTGCACAGTCAGGTTGTGAGCTATGTTCTGGGTCGTGGCATTGAAGTATCGTTCTGCTCCAGGCTGTGAGCCAACACTAACTCTTTCCTAAGTTTGTCATGTCTCTCTTTCGCTCTCTCTGAATGATAAATGAATCAGACATACTATACCAACTTAAATCCATTATGTTAGTGCTTTGCTGTGGTTTTATTCTCCGTTTCCTTGTAGTCTGCAGGTTCCTTGTATAACTCAACCTTCGAAGTTTTGAAACATTTAGGCTACCTTTTCCTTCGTTTATGGATGCGATCAACCAAATAGCAAACAACAAAAGTAAATAACACTATAACATGGAGCACATTTAACTCAAAACAACGTCTGAAAAATGCATGTGCTGTTCCTCATTTGCAAGTATAGCTTTGGATAATAACAATATATTAGTAATTTGTTTAACACAGACACTGGGCTTTGTGTTGGCTTTTCTGCTTTCCATCTGTCTCTTTTTGGGCCATGATAAAGCTTCTTTTTTTTTGCCTGGCAGAGTCTCTTCTGTCGGATTGCAGGCTGTATGTCATACTCGTGTTTGAATAGTTATTAACATCAAAGCTTCATCTCCTCCTCGGGAATGGTTGTTTGTCTTTGTGTCATTTTGGCATCCGGATTATAGTGAACTCTAATTTATAGATTTGATTTAGCAGTCATAAAGAAACATCTCCACAGCTATGTATACAACTGCCAAATTAAACTCTACAGCATTTCACCAACTTCTCTTTTGAGGACTGAGGGACAGTCTGTCTCATAAATAAAGAAAGGGACCTCAGACTGTTAGAGCATGGAATTACAGTTATGCTGCTTATCTTTATGTGTGTGTATCGTGGTCAAATTATTTGTAGTGTTTCTCTGTCAGAATAATTTCCAAGCTGCTTTACTGTTGCCACCTCTTTGTATTGGTACTTTAACACAATAGAATATCAAACATGTTTTGTTTCTTCAAAACATTTTTAGCTCCGGACTCCCACACACAGATGTTTCTAACAGTTGGAGCTGACCAAAGAGGGAGTAGACCGATGAATAATCGGAGTAATGGACACATATTGATATTTGTGAACAATTGGTAATGCTTGCAAAGTCAAGATATGGATAATCAAGCAGTTTTGTCCAGTTTTTTAAGATCTGTGTGCAGCAGTATGAATAGAGGACTTGAATTTTAGCTGGAAGCAACATTTTAACGATAGATTTGTTTATTACAAGCATGCAGCTTTTCACAAGACATTAATTAATGGGCTGGAGTCATGTGGATTACTTGTGGATTATTTTCATTTTTCATTCCTTTAATATCAAAGATGGAAATTTAAATATATGTTCTTCTAAGCTACATGGATTTATGAGGTTCATCAAAGAAAGTACTAGAAGACAACATGGAATAAAAAAAAATATTTTACTTCAAAAAAGTTAAAGTAAAATGAGTTCATGTCATTCTAAAGAGGAAAACAAAAGTTTCCGCATAATCCTTCATAAAAATCTAACAGTTTTGTTGCCTTTGAAATTACTTTTCGGCTGATGTAACCAAAGCCAATAATATCTTAGCCTACTTTTGACAAACCAATCTAAACCTGATGGGGGGGAAAACATGCTCCATCTTTTATTATTTCTCACTGAATGGTGTGTCACTTGGAAAATTAAATGTGCTGAAAGTCAACTGAAATCTTAGTCTGTTTACTTTCTAAATACTCCGTTATTCCAAATAAATAAGGTTTTATTTGTAATATTTAATCAAAATTAACTTGCTCCACATTTAAAGCACCTGTTACCTATTTCATGTGTTCAAACGCAGATGTGTTTAGAAAAAGTGAAGGAGTGTATTTAATCTTCTCATAAACTGTGAGTACAAAAGTATTTCTCTCGTACTCTTATGCACACAGACTAACACGGTCACGCTCGTTGTAATTAGCACCCTTTGAGTAATGGGCTGATTCAGCCTGGAGGTGTTGTGCCAAATCAGCACTCAGATAAGTTTCAGCTCCTTCAGGAACGTCTGTTTGTAATGGCTTGCCAACAAACACACACACACACACACACACACACACACACACACACACTAACACACACACACAAGCTCTGTTCCTGCCCTTTAGTAGTGCTGAAGGTGTAATGATTTTGTTGTGAAGCTCATACACTGTGTGTGTGTGTGTGTGGACTGTATCCACCAACACCCTTAGGGACTGCAAAATATAAATTAGCAGTAAAACAAGAAAAGATCAGAGCATCCAAATCCTAACCTAATGTGCACTGTCAGTAAAACCACAAGCTCTTGATCCCAAGCTGCTTGTATCTGTTGAAGAAACGGAAAGCGCATATGAGGGCTTTGCATAACTGAGTTTAAGGCTGTCATTTAATTGAGTGTGATTAATTATTTTTTTTAAAAAGTGTGCTTAAAAAAATGAATGTAATTAATCATGCCAGCTGACCCATGCAAGCATTTCAAGCTTGAAGTACAACCAACATTTTAAAAATAATACATACTACATATTCTGAAAAGTGTTTAACCCTTTAAAGCCAGCAAAATTAATTCTAAAGCCCTTTTTTCTAAAGTCTTATTTTTTCTCTTAAGTTTAAACAATAAATAAATAAAAACTACTTATGCAGGTATATTTTTACGATGGAATGAAAACAAATCTAAAAAATATATATATAGTTAACACAACAATTAACATTTGTTGAAATTTTACATGGACCATCCAAAATATAGATACGTTTGTTTCTTCTTTAGAACAGATTTGGATAAATGTATCATTACGCCACTTACTTAATGGATCCTCTGCAGTGAATGGGTGCCATCAGAATAAGAATCTTAACAGCTGATATAATCATCAGAATAATCCACAGGTTATCCATATATAATAAGCATATCATAATAATTCGCATATTATCACTCATGATTCACACATTACTTTTTCAGTAAAAAGTGATCAAAATTCTTAATTTTTTTGGATTTTAAACACCCTCATATTAAAGACTTGGAATACACTGTTTTTGTATGTTTCCATTTGCTACAATATTTAAATTACCTTATTTTGGGGACTTTTCTCAGCAATTGCTGATATTCAACTAATTTAATTATTTCAATTGATTAATTTGCATATTGATTTGATTAAGACTTCAGTCCCGCTTTATAGTGTTTCCCTAATACCTGTGTTCTTACATAGTAACGTGTACATAGTATGTAACCACAGTGTAAGTACAGGTTGGTTCATAGTATCTACAACTATAATATTTCTGCATCTACACACATAGCTACACTCTCAGAATTGTGTGTAAGTACAAATGTGTAACAGGACATTGGTAACAACACTTTTTTCAGTTCACTAAGTAGTCATGTAACAGGAATTATATAACTACATTTTGTAACTACAGTATGTATGTGAGTAATTGGAACAAGGGTGGAGATGGGTAAGTTAGGGGATATGTAAAGTGGAAAGAGTTGTATATCGAGTTGGTGGGCTTGACACATCACTCAAAGCACAGCCAAATGTGATTTGTGTCTTGGCGCTCAGGGTGTGTACAGGTGTGCTTTGCTCTCTGTAATTGCGTTTGTGTTCCAGACTGAGTAAACGTCTTTCAGATGCAGGATTGGCAGCTCCGTCCTTGTGACAGTAAGGACACAATGTAATCCTTTGTGCGACGACAGAAATTGAGATTCCTCTCTTTTGTTGTTTGTTTGTCTTTGATATTCTCTCAGAGTCCATCTCATTTGCAAGCTTTGAAAAATCATCATCTTTATTGATGTCCAGACTGCAGTTAGAGACCACCTACATTTCTATACATAAACAAAGCCAATGTTTTCAAATCATTGTTTGAATAACTGTATGAATGTTGTTGTAGAGTTTGGTGATTACATTCTCTCCCCAATTTTTCTTTCATTTGTTCTTCATTCAGATATTCATAATATTAAGTCATTACAAATGCTAAATAATGAAAGTGTGTTTCTTAAAAGAAATAGGCATATATGAACATTGCAATTTGCAAACAAGTTGGCAATAGCACACGTAAGACTGCAAATGTCTGCTTTATAAGCGAACAATTTAATATGTAAACAAGAAGTAAGAAATATGGCCACATTTAACAATATTGCTTTTAGTTTAAATGCACATCAGTGAAAGTCACCGGTAGAAATCTTGTCTTCTTGTAGAATTCTTCAACTTTTTTTTATCCACTTCAATATTGAATACTGTGTGTGTGTATATACACTCAACAAAAATATAAACGCAACACCTTTGTTTCTGCTCCGATTTTTCATGAGATGGACTTAAAGATC
>JAUCNO010001091.1:11665137-11675451 GCA_032353835.1 Enteromius viviparus | reverse complement strand
TTCATTGTGAAATGTTTTGTTATGCACTTCTTATGCACTGAATACATGAAGCTTGTTTGAAAAAGCAAAAACAGTTGGCAAAATCGCAAATAAAATCGCAATATTAGTTAAAAAAAAAAATCGCTATATGATTATTTCGTCCATATTGCACAGCCCTAATTCGTATTCATTATTATTTTACAGTATTTCCAGAAATTATATTCTAGATTATTCAAAATTTTAATAATAAAGGTTGTGTTTTGCATATAACATTTTGGGTATTTGCAGTCTATTATAAGTGAATTACAAGTAAAGCATTTTTTTCTAAATCAAATGACCATATGCTGCATCCAGAGATATACAACCCAAACCCGAGTTGGTATGATATTGCTTTTTATTTAAACTTCCACACTAATTTTCCTTAACACAGTTTTAAACTTGTCATCAAAGTGTTTTCATAACTAGATTGAAGGCTAGTGCATTGAGAAACAGTTTACTGTCCTTACAGCAGCTATAAAAGGGAATGGTTTCATCTTTTTCACTATTCCATAAAAAAGGAAAAGAAATAATAAGAATAACAACATTTCAGCAAAAAGGATGGACTGTTGTCGTTGTTTTAATATGCGGTCAAAACGGCATTGGTCATGTTAGTTTTAAAATATCCCAAGAGGTTGAAATAAAAAGGGAGACCCAACATATACATAAAAACATCAAGGAAATTATAATTAGCAAATATTGTCAATTAAACAAGTATGTACACACACACGTATGCATATCAACACGTGCCAGAGACAGTCTTTCTACAGAATGTGACAGATACGTGGATTTTCTGTTGGTACAAAATGGGCATTAGACAAAAATAAGACCAGATCTCTGTGTGCACTAATAAGAAGCCAGCTCTCTCAAATCAAACACACACACTGATATATACAAGAGAGGAGGCAGTTTGGCCACATTATTCTTACTACGGGTATTTACTATGGTAACTCTGGCGGTGGTTACGTCTGTCATAAAAAATAATGATTCTATAGTTTGAAACAGTAAGTATAGAAAATAGTAAAACCAAGCTATTCTAAAATGATTCCCGTTGTATCATAAAGCTGGTGCTTTCAAATAAAGAGTCGTAGTGAGTAATATATATATATAAAAAAAAACTTTTTTGTTGACTTAATAATGTCAGGTTTACATTGTATATCTTGAAGTAGCATTAAACATGTTGGCATGATCAGGATAGTGTACTCTGCAAAAATGGAAAGGGTATTACATTTGGATGAATCCTTTCAAGAACAAGTCCAGGTCATATTTCACCCCCCAAAAAATCCAAAGAAAGAAATATTATAATTTGCATAAAGAAACCCCCTTCCCAAAAAACAAATATATATTTATTTAAAATATTTATAATTTTACTCTTAACAGTTTACTGTGTGTGTGTGTGTGTGTTTATATATATATATATATATACACATACACACACTTTATACACATACAGTAGTTATACAGCCTTTCATTTATGCCAATATTTTTTATTGAAATAAATACTGCATTACAGTAACAACATTTCAAAGAATGATTCCTAAAAATCAACTGTGTATGTCAAAAATTACAGTTCAAATTAAATTAAAGTAAAAGTAACGTAATCTGGATACACTCTAGTAATGGGAATTTGTGGTAAAATATGTCATAAATGCTCAAAATTAAGCTTCGTATTTTTTTCATCTTGACTTTAGGATGAAACACGTCCTGAACATGCTCTTTTAGGTTTCATCCTTTCTAATAAAACCAGAAATGACATCAAATAAACAGCGAAAGAGAATGAAAGTATGCCTCTAGTTCAGCCGTCTCCTTTGCATAAAGGAATAGATCAATCCTTGGATAAAGTGATAAACCCTACACACAACATTCACATTCAACAAACACGGAACGATTACCTTTCAGTCCTACACTCAAGCAAAGCGAAATCTTCTCGCAGTATGCGCACACATAAACGTCTCCATTCCTGCAAAGGCGTGTGATCAATAGCACGTTTGGTCAAATACACAGTTAAATGATTTAAATAGCTGTCGTCCGCCTTAGAACGAGACACTGAAGCGTAGCGGAGTCAGTAGACAGAAACATAGAACAGCTCTGTACACTGAACGTGGGGTAACTGTGTGTCCTCACGTCTGTCGGGACGCAGCTTCTCTCGGGTGGGTGTGGGTGGAGAGAAGGCTGATGGGAGACGCTCTCAGAGCAGCAGGTCCTTCAGTTCGCTCTCCTTCAGCTTGGCATTGTCTCTGACGTCATCGAAGGTGTACGTCTTTACAATCTTCCCATTCCTGAACACAGTGTGCAGCAAGTCCTGCGAGGAGATGAGGAAACGGGTCAAAACAAACTATTGGTAGGATTTTAGGAGTTTAGGATTTAATAACGGCAACAAAGTTATGCATGTCTCACAATCTCAAAATATATGATTGAATTCATTACTCAGGTATGCATTCAATTGCAAAACAGTGTAAATGCAAGACTAAAATACTTAAGAAATGTTTTATTTAATAGATGCATGGGGTTTATGCACTAATATATTAATTCATATTAACTATATTAATGACAAGCAATAAATAGCATCTAAATATGAAATGTGTTAAAAAATGTTACTTCAGAGATTTAAGAACTTTAATGTCAGATACAGTTTATTATATAGCCAGAATATCAGCAGTAATTAGAAAAGTTTGTGAACTGCTCTGAAAATGCTAAATGTTCTAACATTTAATTAAATCATAGCCTTCTGAAGTTTATCAATCACTCCAATCAATAAGTCCCTCATTAAGTCAAATGCATTAGTTGATTTATTGTCAGTCACACACCTCTCCGTATTCTTCCAGATCACCCTTCCCCTCTTCCAGAGTAACAAAATCTCCACTAGGTGTCCTGTGAAGAGAAAGCCGACCCTTCTTTGACCTTTTGTTGGGGTCCGCAACAGGGTCTTTGAAGACGTTGACCTGTAATTAACAACGTCTTGTTAATGATTAATGTATTTTCCCAATATTACTGATCTGAACAATGCATATTGAACACTGAACACTTACGCCCAGTCCGTTCGTCACCACATAACTGCACTTAAAAGAGCAGTTAAGCAGATCTCGGGTCAGTTTCTGCAGTAAAGCTCCTCCTGAGCCAAACGCAATGTTCTCTATGCTCCATTTGTGCTCTTTCATGCCCTCCACAATCTGTATTACAAAAAAAAGGCACATAATGAGTTTTAATTCATATAACACCGTGTTGAGCTGGACAACACTCACCTCCTGTAAAGTATTGATGTCCACACCGTCTCCCTGAATGACTCGGATGTAGGGCGGAAGCACCTTATAGCCTTTAGAGTTCTCAATCAGAGGAAATTTCTTTCCTAAAATTTCTAGGACCTGGAAAATAAGATTTAATATACTTAATACACACACACACACACACACACACACATACATATATATATATATATATATATATATATAGATCTATACACACACATACATAGAGTGTATATTTGTAAAATATTTTCATTTATAAGTATTTTAATTTACATATAAATTAGATCATTTATAAATATATTTAATATATAAATGTAACATCTTATATATATATATATATATACGTGTGTGTGCATTAATATATACATAATAAATATACACAGTACACAGGCATATATTATGTAAACCAAAACTTTTATTTTGGATGCGATTAATCCTAATTAATCATTTGATAGCACTATATATATATATATATATATATACAGAAAACATACAAATGACAAAATAATCATTCAGTTCCCAGCCATAGTTGTGATGATGTCTACCTTCAGCACTGTGTCTAGAGGGTTTCCTGAATCCGGTCGGACCACCAGCGGGGCGTCTGCGCTCCTCATCTCGATCAGACTCCTCAGGTCCTCCCCCCAGATCTTCTCGCAGGCGTTGTAGATGTCGTAGCTGTCACTGACGATTGACACAGGGACAGAAGGAAACTGCTTGATGATGTGTTCAAAAGCATCCTTCTCATGGTCCTTTCCCCAAGCAGTGATTGTGCTGCAATACAGACAGTCCGTGAGACCGGGCAACATCAAGAACATTTATGTGCTGCTTCAGGTGTGTTTAATTAGGGTTGGAGCTGAACTCTGCAAGACACTGGCCCTCCAGGACCGAGTTTGGACAGCTCTGATATACAGTAGGAGCACCTATACTTTTATACAATGTTAATTCAGTTAATCTGTCAAGTTTATATGCATAGAGTGAACTAGAAATTATAATAATCGCAAAAACATCACTCCTAAAGCACAGTGCTGATTGTTCTCAAGTTATGATATCTACCTCTAGGTGGCAGCATTGTACAAAACATGCTGTATGTCAATGCAACACTATATTGCAAAAGCAGCACAGGAACTAGTGCAAAATTCCAACATTAAAACTAAACTACAAATGACTGGAGTGTGAAGAAACACTGGTCTTTGGTAATTATGTAACACAGTGCTGTCAGCTCTTGGTACAGGGCAGAAAAGGAGAAGTGTAATGGTGCAGCACTAACTAACCAAAATGCATTGGGCCACTGTATACACTGTTTTGCAATGCAGTTTACGATCATCAAGTTCTTAGCTTCAAGTTGTCTCACCTGTGTTCTGCAGCTGGAACTGAGAAGCCAGGAACCGGGTCTTTGGTGCCGTAGTACTTCTTGATAACACCGATCCCGGCCACTGTGTCTGTTCCTTTGAAGTTTACCAAGTGTGCAGATGCACCGATACCAGCCGTCTGAAACCAAAACACAAGTATAAACACACAGCCAGTCCAGACACAAAGCCATGGGATGTTTGATATGTACTGTGTGAATAAAATGCTTGGCATTTACAGTTGAACGTTATAAATAAGAGTAAGCAGACACTTCTGACTTCTGAGTATCATCTTGCATTTACTAAAGTCGGATTAACAACAAACAGTCTCTCCAAGCTTTTAGCACTTGAAGTGTAGCAACACATAAACATCACCTCTTGAGATGAAACCCCTCTGTAGCCAAAGTCATGCAGTTTATATTCCAGTCCTTCCAGGCTTCCTGACGTTTCCATCAGATATTTGGCCAGAATCTTCTTCTGTTCTCGTGAGTTTGTTGCGACGGTGATGGGATACCAGATCTGAACCAGGATAGTCTGTAGAGGAGACAAATCCACATCATTGGAATGGACTTATCATTTCCTTGAAATTGTAATTGTGATGATTAAATACGATTATCACAAATGATGTTTATACAATTGTTACAGAACATAAACAACAAATAAGCTGAAAACGTGTATTGCTTTTCTATAGTATTAAACCTCAAAATGTCAAAAGTGGACTTAATTGCCACTTTAAACGATTAAATAATTGTGGCATCAGTAATTGTAATTGTGATGAGCCCTAATTTCTGCACAACATGTGAATTTCCCCCAATTAATGCACCTTATAGTTCACGCATCTAAAAATTGCAGCCAGAACCTGAATCCAAAAACAACCTAAAGCTTGATGTGACCCGAGTGCTTGGGAATGTGTCGCAGAGTCAGCACAGACAGAGGGTTTGCTGGATGCCAGGCAGAAATGCTTTGTTAAAGACCAGCCGGTCAAGTCAATATTATCATACTGTGCACATACCCTGATAAGCCCTGGGCACAAGCCTTCGGGCACAAGAACATCCCGGTGTCCCAATCACATAACCCCAATTCAACCCATCTAAACATCGGAGATTCTAGGACAGTGATTTTAAATGCAATCAGTGTGTTTTGCCTTAAACCATGGCTGCAAAACTCACACAATGATGTCACTACAATTTCTCATTGTAGTCTCTTAACATTCAAAGTCGCAACCTATTTTATTTCAGTAACTTGATGTATTTCTAAGTGTAACAGGATATTCGATGAGAAAAATATTGGGATGGGATTTGATTTTGTCCAACGGGAACTGATTGGATCATGAAAAGGTGGCATCAAGTGTCTAATTTCTTAAAACTATGTCTAAATAGCTGTTTAGCTACCGGTTAACATTAGTCAGTAGCTCGCTAACCTAATAAAAAAACAAACCAAAATGCAGTAATGACACATAAGAAGATAAAAAGAGAGAGAGAGGGGGAGGTCAGGTACATTAGGCATGTAAACAGCCAAAGACAACAAAGAAGAAAAACCAGAACCATCCCTTTTTATTACAATTATTATTATTATTATTAAATAATCATTATTTAACAAATTAGTAATAACAATAATAATCGCAACTTCCTTATAATACATATATATAATATATATATATATATAATATATAATTACATATTAAATAATGATTATTGAATAAATTAGTAATATAACCATAACCATTACCAATTATAATAAAGATATATATTTATAAATTACATTATTTAAATGGCATACAAGCTTTTATTTTGTCAGAAAATCACAGCAAGCCCTAAAAGTTTTTCTTCGGTTGGAAACAGATTTAGAAACAAATCTGGAAAAGTGGTAGCCTTTATGTTGGGTACAAGTGACCCAAATCACACCAGCTCATCGGACTATATTCATACAATTAAAACAGGCACTTGAAATGTGGCACGTAATAAGTAGCTAAAACTGAATTAAAATTTGCAAGCTAGCGTAATTATTACCGAATTCATCTGACTGATGTCTACAAAGTGATCCAAACAGCTTTTTCGCATTTCTCTGTGGGTTTTCTGCGTCTTCAACGAGTAAACTTCATACATAATGTCATTAAGACCGAAATCTGTCTTTGTGCTCAGATGTGCATCCTGCCGTCAGAGATTAGCTTCAAACTGCCAGGGTCACTAGCACGAACGCTGGGTCACATGACTGTAAAGCCAAACTATAATGCAATGTGCCAGCATGTGACTCTCTCCAGCCTCACAACACAAAGGATGAAGGTTTAAGAGAAGCTTATACTAAAATTTTTATTATCAGTTAAATGTCGCCGTATGAGTCTGAAAAGTCTAAAAACAGTGCAGTTTTTCATAAGCATCAGCGCCTTCTCATGGTCATCATGAAGGAAGCAGACGCGTGTTTGCAATCACTGGAGAATAGATAGGTGGTGACAGTGTGTACTGAGAGCCAAGGACATACACACACACAGACTAAATTCACCAGCTTGAACCAAGCATAGCAACACGTATGCCATACTATGTCATCTGTAAATGAACTAAAAGCTGATTTGACTATACAAATGTACTGACTATACAAACTCAAAATGCCAAGAGTAAAAGACAAGCGATTGTTCCCTTGGTGACAGGTGTAGTATTTCATGACGACTTTACAGGTGTGGCTGGGTGTCAGCATGACTCAGCAGGTTTGCCACTAAAATCCAAAGAAGAAAGTGGCGTGGCATGACATTTCACTTGCAAAAGTCCGTGACAGCAAGTTTGACAAATCGTCCGATCCGTCATATGGAAAGTTTAAAACGATGTAGTCATTACAGAGAGAAATGTAAACTGCATGCCTAATTATATACAATTCCTCTGAATTATGAACCTAAGGAGGATCATGCTGCCAAAACGGGCACCCTGCCGTTTACTCCACTAGTGATTCATGAATCTGTGTGTTCTGTGGCTAATATACAGTGCCTAATGAATCTAGACTATCATGACTGAATTATTCCTGTTTGGATCTGCATGAATTATATTTTGGGCCAATGCAAAACAAAGCAGTATATTAGCCAATGATGATTAGCTTATAAGTGTATATCCTATATAAACATAACAAGAGGGTTAAAATGCTAATTCTATTTCTAGGATTCAGGAGTAAAAAGCTTTTTTTTTTATATTCCCTTAGGTTGGCTTAGTAGTTTCATCGCTTTTTCTAACATTTTCACTGGAACAATTAGGAATGATGAATAATAATTAATTTGACTTCCACCATTTCTGATGAGACATTTGTATTAAATCAGAATACAGAAAAAAATAAAAGACAACACAGAATTTGTGAATTTCATACTTTCATAATGCCTTACCATGAGTAAAAACATATTCAATTATTTTAAATTATTAATATAATAATTTGTTTGACTAGACATGATTTTTATCGCTAAAATGTATTTCAAAATTCAATTAAAAATGAATTAAAAATTGTATGTATTATTATTTTTTTTAAATGTAATAAATATATCTAATTAATTCAATAATAAATATTTATGTATTTGTACCCTTTACTAGACTCTCACGAGCTATCCATCTACGGATAGATGTTACTACTGATTAGATATTATTTAAATCAGTAAAATTCAACAACAATGTTGATCTGTCAAATCTGGCCCGATCCATCCTAACTGGTAGAAAATGGAAATTAAACCTTAGATATGTATTTCTATGACAAACTTATTCCTATGAAAACAGATCAAAAAACTAGAATGTAAAGTAAGTCACTTTAGTGTTAAATGAATATAAATACACTATAGAGATCAGTTCGGGGTCGTGGCTCACCTCTACCCAGTTAGTGAGCCAGTAGCACTCCGGATCTGTGCTTTCTACAGTGAATAGCACATTCCCACGTGGGATAACACTTCCCTCTGGCACAGCCTTGATCTCGATGGGCAGGTGACCGTTGTATTTCTGCAGTGATGTAACATAAAGGACATGACTGAACATCCCTGTTGGGACAAAACATTCAGCACAGACAGAGATGTCACAAAGGTGATCTTCTCCGTACCTCCAATATGTAATTCCATCCTTTTTCATTGAACACATCATCCTGAAAGTGTTCCCGGTAAACCTCTTTTGCTTCCTGAATCTTCTCTCGTGTGACGACCTGTCCTGTGAGCACAAAAAGAGACGGGACAATTGTAAGACAAGAGTACCACACACCTCAAGGAAGTGGCTGAACAGCACAGTAATAAAAAGACACTGTTCAAGAGAGAGGTCGGTGTGTGTTTAACTGCACATTTCCCTACATCCTCGCTTTATTGCATTAAGAGACTCTTACTTGCTTACAGTGTAGCTTTGTCCCGCCAGAACTGTCTTAAAGGTACATTTTTTTAATATTTTGTTTTAATATTTTAATGTAGTAATATAGCATATACTGTCAGTTAAAAAATAAAATGAAATACACAAAAAAATATTTTTATTTAGATGGCTAAGCAACAAAATTACACATAAAAAAAAATACATTAAAACATAAAATGTTCTTACATTATGAAGTTTATAAAAGGCTACAATGATCTGCAAAACAAATTCCGAGATTCGAAATTCAGGAAAAAATTGTAAAATTCGAGCATAAACAACAGATCAAAAAGAGACAACAACAGAAAAAGAAGTGTCACTTAATTATGCAGAAATGAGTATTTATGCAGAATCCAGGCTGAATCTGTGACCAGAGCTGCGTCGGGCAGCTGTCTTTTGTGGGTGAAAGAGCAGAGTACGATTGTCTTGTTTCATCCTATCACACAATTTCTAAAGCCTTCACCCCAGGCACCATGAAATCCTTTTCAATGTAAAAATAGACAAAATTCCTTTATAAATGTGGCACATTTGAGTGGCATGCGAGAACAACAACCTCAAACCAGACTTCTAGTCACACGTCTTCAACTCAAACCGCTATATTCTTAGCCTATAACTCTACCATCAAGTTTGGTCATTAAACACTGGCTCCATCATGAGAAAGTAATTTTCCCCCCCTGTTGGAACAATGTCATTATTTTTCGGGCTGACTGTATGACTAAGTTTGGAGGGCAGGCTGCATTCTTGAGCATGAACACAACCCAAAATTACCAGCAATGCTGCGTTTTCCATTTGCGACTTGAAGTAGTGCTGACAGACACGTCCAACGTACCTTTTAAATATCGATGGAGAATGTATTGAAGCCCATAGAAGACCGTTTTGTCGTATTTGACTTTTCTGAGCTTGGTAGAGTCTGTCTTCTTCTCGCGGCATTCAAAGTAAGAGTACACCTTGCTGGTGTTGGGTGGATACTGCTTGTAATGTGTGACCTGCAAGAAAGAAAATCACAACATGTTATAAGCAATACATAAACTGAAAGAACCATAAAAAAGTCCTCCGGCACGGCTGTGTTAACATATATACAAATATAGTAATTATTAGTCCACAGAGGTTCCTATTATTTAGACAGCTGTTGGGTTTGATTCTAGTTGGTCTGCCAGCAATTCAAGACCACAAGCAAGATATTACACACAATATTAGGCAGACATCGGTACTACTATTATTCTAACCGATGCTAAATATTATGCATTGACACATATCTAAAGTGGGGTCTTTAAAATAATAATTTGATACAGGAGCCTGCCAGCTCGCACAAAAAGGCTCAAAGACAGCTACTATCCCCAAGCTGTAAGACTATTGAACTCT
>JAUCNO010001091.1:11638328-11654055 GCA_032353835.1 Enteromius viviparus | reverse complement strand
CCAGTTGAGCATCTCTGGAGAGACCTAAAAATGGCTGTCCACCACCGTTTACCATCCAACCTGACAGAACTGGAGAGAATCCTCAAATCCAAGTGTGAAAAACTTGTTGCATCTTTCCCAAAAAGACTCATGCTTGTATTCGATCAAAAGGATGCTTCTACTATACACTGAGTAAAGGGTCTGAATAATTAGGACCATGTGATTATTTCAGTTTTTATTTTTTAATAAATCTACAAAAATATCAACAATTCTGTGTTTTTCTGTCAATATGAGGTGCTACGTACATCCTTTTTTTTCAAGTCTTTATATTTAAGCATATTATTGCTGTTTTCCAGTTTCAGGTTATTGTAGCAGCCAGTCTTAGCAGGCCAGTGGGCAGTCTTGAATGTCAGAAATAGACATTTATGAATAATATATCAGCAGATGCCTTCATCATCTGGTATGTTTCGGATTACCATTACTACTGCATACACAAGGAATTACCAGAAATTATATGGGCAATATCCGTTAATGACAATAAAAAGGCATCACAGATGGACTTCTAAGATAGCTTCCTATATACTTGCAATAAAACAATCCATCTAATACAATGGATAAAGATACTGACTATAAATTTTATATCATTCATTTAATGCCAAAATAAGCAAAAAATATTGATGGCTTTCATCCCAGTCCTTTTATTAACTGAAGACACTGAAGAATATCGCTCAACGCCAAATTTGTGATCAATTATCAGCACAGAGCTCTAATCTGTTAGTCAACGATCAATACAGTTCATTGAGATTTAATGAAGAATGAAGCAGCCAATTAAAGATGTGCTGTGTGCAAAGCCTGCACTTCTCCTTTTAATCACATGTTCTTATTATAACCTTAATCACCAAGAAAAGCGAAGATTACAAGATCATCCTTTAAAGCATAGTTATAAATTAAGCCAGACTTATCACTGTAAACCAATCCGCTCTGGAGTTTTCTTCTGTTTCGCTTTGGATCTTTAGGTGGTTTCTGTGAGAGTCTTTGTACTTAAGCGCATATGAAGGACTCCTGAAGCAGACACATTTCTGTCAGTCTTATTATCCGTGAGTGTGCTTGCTGGCAGCCGTCGCCCTGTGCTAACCTTCAGCGCAGTCCACTGCAGTCAGCAAGAGTACGCTGTCTCTACTAATGAAGCTATGAATAAACTCAGGCTGTGGGAACATGCACAAGTCAGTCAAGAAGATCATTTACTCTGCGACTCTGTAACGTTCACATGCTGCAAAACTAGTGTTGCTTACTCGGACGTTTTGAGATAGCTGCTGAGAATATCAAAGCAGATAATTGGACCTAAATAATCTTTGTAAAGAAATGTTGCAAACGAACAGACACACAATCTCTGAGCACACTAAACTGGCACGAAACAAGATTGTTCAGGTAAGAGCACAGAGGATCGCTTTTTCTGTTGGATACTTATAGTACGAACTGTTTTCTGCTGTTATAGTCTTACACCTGCTTGGCTTTAAGTTTTATTTTCTCTTCTGTGCCATTCTATTATATTCTACAGTTCTTTCTACTGGTTTCTGTTCTACACATATATTGTATGTCAATGTACCTTTGAGGTTTTTGACAAAAAGTCTTTTCCATGACAGCATGAACAGATTTTAGACAACATTCTGTTTCCCTGTAATATTCAGATCTGTCCTTTTCAACAAAATAATACACCCACCTGCCACTTTATTAGGTACACCTTGCTACAGGTAGTACCATGTTGGACCCTCTTTTGCCTTCAGAACTGCCTTAATCCTTCGCGGCATAGATTCAACAAGGTACTGGAAACATTCCTCAGGGATAATGGTCCATATTGACATGATAGCATCACGCAGTTGCACATCCATGATGAAAATCTCCTGTTCCACCACATCTTAAATGTGCTCTATTGGATTGAGATCTGGTGACTGTGGAGGCCATTTCAACACAATGAACTCATTGTCATGTTCAAGAAACCAGTCTGAGATGATTGAAGCTTTATGACATGGTGCATTCTCCTGCTGAAAGTAGCCATTAGAAGATTGGTACACTGGTCATTAGGGATGGACATGGTCAGCAACAATACTCGGGTAGGCTGTGGTTTTGCAATAATGTTCAGTTAGTACTAAGGGGCCCAGAGTGTGCCAAGAAAATGTCCCCCACACCATTACACCACCACCACCAGCCTGAACCTTTCATACAAGCCAGGATGGATCCATGCTTTTATGTTGTTGACGCCAAATTGACCCTACCATCCGAATGTTGCAGCAGAAATCGAGACTCATCAGACCAGGCAACATTTTTCCAATCTTCTATTGCCTGTGCCAATTGTAGCCTCAGTTTCCTGTTCTTAGCTGACAGAAGTGGCACCCAGTGTGGTCTTCTGCTACTGTAGCCCATCTGCCTCAAGGTTCGATGTGTTGTGGGTTCAGAGATGCTCTTCTGCATACCTTAGTTGTAACGAGTGGTTATTTGAGTTAGTGTTGCCTTTCTATCAGCTCGAACCACTCTGGCCATTCACCTCTGACCTCTGGCATCAACAAGGCATTTTTGCCCACCGAACTGCTGCTCACTGGATATTTTCCCTTTTTCAGACCATTCTCTAAAAATCCTAGAGATTTTTGTGTGTGACAATCCCAGAAGATCAGCAGTTTCTGAAATACTCAGACCAGCCCGTCTGGCACCAACAACCATGCCACATTCAAAGTCACTTAAATCACCTTTCTTCCCCATTCTGAAGCTCGGTTTGAACTGCAGCAGTTTGTCTTGACCATATCAACATGCCTAAATGCATTGAGTTTTCACCATGGGATTGGCTGATCAGTAATTTGCGTCAACAAGCAGTTGGACAGGTGTGCCTAATAAAGTGGCCCGTGAGTGTTGTTAATATTCTTCTCCAAAACATGACATGAACAGATTTTATTTTTGTAGTTTTAAAATTTACATTATTTCTTTATTTACAGTAATAGTATTTCCAGATTTCTGACAATATTATTTTCTATTGATTTAAATTCTTTAACATAACACAAAATAACATAACATATATATATATATATATATATATATATATATATATATATATACAGTATATATAGTCAGAATTCTGTCCAAAACTGAAACAGACTTTATACAGACTATTTTATTATACACTATTGAATAAAATCTTAACATTTTGAAAAATTTTTATATATATATAATTTTTTTGTTGTTGTCATTCTTTTTTGTATATTTTTAGATTCTCAGATTTTTGCAGTAGTCTGTCCTGTTTCCTGTTTTTTTCTGTAACATATTATAACATATTTATTGGGCTGGCAATATCCCATTCCATAACAACATGACATGGCCAGATTTTGGCAACACTTGTTTTTCTTTTAATTCTGTTATGTTCATAAAACCAGGACTGTTGTTTGAAAAGCATCTCCAGTGAATATTAGAGGAGAATGAGCTGTACCTCGTGCAGCTGCTCCAGCTCCTGTCTGAGGGTCTCCTGCTCGGCCTCGAGCTCCGCATACTGCTGTTTGAGGCTCTGGTTCTCCTCCAGCACCGCCAACCCGCACTCCGCCGCCCGGACTTTCTCCCGGTTCGCCTCCGCGAGCTCGCGGGTCAGCCGCTCCACCTCCGCCCGGTAATGATCCACCGACTCCCCGCATCCTCCTCCACCTCCCCCAGCAGCCATCGGCCCGGCCCGGCCCCTCCACTGCGCTGGATGGACGGATAGATGAACGGATGGATGGAGGCACCTGCGCCTTATTACCCCAACCTCCAGTACAAAGTCACTGATCCAGACGTATCAACAACAAAAGACGAACGAATTGAAGTCCGAAGCAAAAATTAATCATCGCGATTCTCAAAGAGGCCTTGCTTGCGTTCCTTCCTTCTCTCTTTCTTCCTCTTCTTTTTCTGCTTGCTCATGGGTGTCGGGACGCCATCATCGCTGGGATGGAGAAAAGTGGCCCGTCTCACTACTGCTCTCCTCCTGCTGTGACGTCAGCGCATCTTGCTGCAGCCCTGAGTTCCTGCATTTGAATCGAGTCGCGCGAGGTTGCTTAGTAACCTTCCGGGAGCGCCCAGGCACGTGACTTGATTAATATTCAGAAGCTGCGCTTCCGCGAAAGTGAAAGTTCTTTTTTTATTTGCCGCGTGTATATTTTTATTGTATACATTGTATTTAACCATTTAAATTAATATAATGATTAAATATGACAAACATGATTTTATGAAAAAAGGAATACATCAAGAGCAAAGAATAATAACCTATTATTAATATAAACAAGGTGGGAATACATCAATAATCACAATGGAGAGAAGGAATTTTATTCTTTAAGCTTACTTATAGTTCGGGTTGCTTTCCAACTTGAAAGTCCTTCAAGAGTTTAAAAATATAATTGTATATTGTACAATATTGCGGAAGAATATTGTAGCCGGAGCTACTTTTCTCTGTTTATATCTATGGCAAATCACGCAGGTACCGAGCTACTCCGCAGCGGTACCAACCCGAACCAGTCTACAGTAAATAGTTTGAGCGTAAACACTTATTATAGGTGTACAGTAGTGATTCAGGGCGAGCCAACTACAAAAAACTGTTTAATGGTGCAACATTATATTGTAATTTCTAAACACACAAAAAAGCTGCAGCTTCAACATGCATTGTAAAAAATGTCTTTATATCCATTCCACACAAATATATATTCTCAAAATGGTTATTACAGAAGTAAGCCTACTTGTATCGAAATGTTGCACACATGTCCACATATTAACATATGCCTCTTAGCCAGTCAGGGGGATGGAGTGGGGAACATCACATTACAGTACATCATTAATACTCAATCTTGGTCGTAGGATTGTTAATTTGTTTGCATTTGTTCGTTATTTATGACTTGCTCATTTGTTATAACTATTATTTTAAAGTTACCACAAAATTCAGACTTAATTTGAGATCATTCTGAAGTTAAATGCAGATTTAAAACAATAACACAGTTATTGAATATGCTAAAAAAAAAACAATACATTGGTGTCTCATATTTTAAAGCAGTCAATGCAATTTATGCAGCAAATTAATTAATGAGAAGTGTCCCTTTTGTAATCATTAACATATTGCTAAATAAATTTAATTGCACGTTTTTTCTCAGTAATTACAATTGCATTCATTTGCAATTAATTTCATTTAATTTGATGTAAGCATATTTCAGTCTAAACATGCCACAAGAGGGCAGACGTCTACCTAATATTGATGATAATGCCAACAAGACTGCATATTAATTATAGCATATTATACCAAAAGCATATTGTACCAAACATACAAATGTGTATAAAGGGATTATACGCATGCACATATATGTTTGTCGTATGTACGTCACTGCTCGCACCACACTAACGTGTTTTACAGAAACCCCTGATGCAACATTTGCGTATCAGTCAGCAAATATTGATTAATCCTCATCTATTGACCAATTAAATACCGGGTTTTCTGCCGTAGTCAGAAGGGTATGCTGATAACACCGAGATAGTAGGATTTCACTCCATTGCTTAGAGGTTGTAAACACAGATAAACACGAAGGTGAAAAGTTGAACACTTGAAAGAGTATTGATGTCAAGGTAAGGCCGTGGCAGTAAAACAAACACAAGTGTGTGAAGGTGCAGAAAAAAGACGCCCCAAAACACAAAATCAATCATTTCCATAGAGCATTTTATTACAATATATGAACAAAAGCAGCTTTAATTATATGCCAGTCTCTGACTAAACAGAGATTTCCTTGATTTTGCAAACCTTAACATAGCCATTCGCAAATAAATCTTTCCTTCGAATCGGATCTTTGCAATTATTTTTTTATTTTTTGATAAATCACAACAAAAATTGTACAAGACACTCATTGAACATATTAACAGCATCATTTGTATGGCTTTTACATTTTAACATTTAGATACTGTTTCAAATATATTCAATGTAATATATTTTCTTTTTAGGTCTTTTTTAAAGAATACAGAATTAAATATGCTACTACTAGATACACTAAATAAATGACTAATACACAGTACATCAGAGATCTTCAATGAATTGTTTGATTTGTTCACAGAAATCAATTCACTAATCGGATCGAATCATTTGGTCCACAACCTCTGGTTCACTGAAGCATGAAGCCATGAAGTACTTAATTGAGCTGAATTACTGCACTGGAACACATAAAATGACAATAAAACTTGTATATGCCATTACTAAACCATAATGTCAAGGCCCTGTGAAAAACGAATCATTTTTGTAACCAAACTTTTTTGTTGAAAAAAGTCTCTCTACTCTTTCTACCTCTCCAAATCAAAGAGTAAGAGTACGCTTGTTCTGATGTTGATTTACTGTAATTAATGTCACAACCCACAACTTTCCAATAATAAAATGTGAATTTTACAGACAGAAAATATTCCAGCTCAGACAGACAGACGATTAGTGCAAAGTCACTTTGAATCAGCATGCCATAAATGGTGACTCAAATTACATTCATCTCAAAGTCCAATTAAAAGTTTGGTTTATTTTGCCATTTTATGAGGCATTTGTGCGCCCAATTTCACTGTTCTATGACATTTTGGATTTTGTCAAAAAAGGAGCTGATAAATATAATACAACTAAATTTTACAAGTGATTCTTGAGACAGTTAAGCTCTAACATCCGATAACACAGGAAACCGGGGCATGTTGTCACACAATAGTTGCAATTTTTGCACTCTGAGTTGGTTTCAAGCAAAACATTTGGTGATTTCTGTCCTCCAGCCTGAAAACACGTGGGTTTATTATTTCATGAATCAGCCCCATTGCCCTCAGATAACTCTATAAGAGTTTGATTTTTGCTGTTATCTGTTGTCTGTTTTCCTTCAGTATTCACCGTGCAGTCACCCTTGCGTTTGCCCTCTCTACCTGTCCTGACCTGCCTGTGAACCCAGTCAAATTAAGATAAGGCCCAACTTTATGGCTTAAGAGCCAATAAACCAATTCAGTGATAATTAGAAATTTCGACAACAAAATTCATTTATGGCACCATATCCATTCAAGTTTACAAGTTCATCTTTTGAAAGGTGCAATAACATCACGATGCCTCTTAGAGCACTTGTTTTAAACAATGAGCTAAATAGGTTGTTGAATTAACCACTTGCACATGTACACAGATACACATTTGTTTAGACAATTTGTGTCTTTTCTCTTTTTATCTGGGAATACATCAGCTTAGTGAGTGCTGTGTCACAGAAGATTTTATTCACTTACTAGTTTTATCAGGGTTTTATTGTGATGAGATAAGGAAATTGATTTACAACTTGCCACACGTTCATCACTTCACGTATGACTTCTTAAATACAAAACACATGATACAGTGATGTTTATGTACATCAGTGAGGAAAAGCTGTTAACTATCCATATAATACAAGACATGCTATGTCCTTTTAGTCTTAGAACAGATCCTTTATCTTCATTAGACTGAAGCTGAAAATGTCTCTTTTGCAGGGGCCTGTGATAGCATCAGAAGTATGAATGATGTTGAAGTGTGGCGAATTCAGGATAGCCAATGGGAGGACAGATTGACTCTGGCAGCCAGAGCTTCGGCTGGAAACTCAGGTACTGGAATTGAAAACAGCCAATCAGAAACAGGATATTTAAATGCAGACACTTTTAAAAATACCTTTTTCTGGATGAAATCGAAATGGCGACAGAGTTCTTCTGTATTGTGATCTACATTTTAGTCTAAAATATTAGGGGGAAAGAAGAAATGGAGCATGGAACTCAGTTCTTTTACTGGCCGTTGAGATGTGGGCGTGGCTTGCATGGGCGGAGTTTAAACACACTAAATGATTGGAGACAGTCAACTTATTTTAAGTTAAACTGACTTCGAAACATAAGTTGAACCACGGACCTTATTTTGGATGAGATAAAGTTGATCATGATGTCATAATATATTGGTCATATTTTTTTTTACAGTGTATAAGTACAATGTTTTCACTAGAAGATTCATTTGTCTGATTAAACATCATGAGGTTAAAACATAAAGAAATAACAAAATAAAATTAAGCAGATGTTCAAGTGAGTTTTGGACAATAATTTGCATTTACAAAATAAAGTAAAATAGAATAAAATAAAATATATAGATTTTTATCTATATATATAGATATATTTTTTTATACCAGTTTTATTAATACAAATATGGGATGTTAAATTTCAAAATAACTTTGCATTGGTGATTTAGCAAGTCTTTTTTATATCCTATTATATTAACTGTCAAAATATGTGTCTTTATATAAATGAATTTATCACCACAGAACTGTTTATACATTCCATAAAGCTGAAATGTGATTAAAAATGAGGAGTAATTTGTGTTTAGTTTGTAGATTTGGTTTAAAAAAAAATCATAATAATCTAAAAAGCGTATTTATATGCTGTCATATTTTCTTTGGATATTCTTGAGAGTGTCTTCTGGACTCAAGCTCTCAGCAGAAGATGTTAGTATTTACCGGCACACAGAGGACAGGAGTCAGGAGGTGAGTGTGTTTGGTGTCTCTCAGCACGGTTAGAGGTCTGTGTGCTGCTTTAGCTTCACTCCGCCTCCACTTCGCCCGCCGGTTCTGGAACCAGATCTAAAGAAATGTGATGCACACATTTGCTTGTAGCCAAACTTTATAAAACACACATTTCATAAACTTTCATTAAACTCATTATATATATATATATATATATTAGTGCTGTCAATTGATTGATCGCATTCAGAATAAAATTGCTTAATATATGTATGTGTGCTGTGTATGTTTAGATCATAACAAAATATGTTGTTTATATATTAAATATATTTATTAATAATAATAATTATATAAATATAAATAAAGACATGTAACATGTAAAGACATGCACTAATAAATATATATATATATGGGTAATTGACATTTATGTTATTTGTATGTTAAGTTTTTTTTCCCCTCACCATTTTGCTTGGATAAGACACAGTCCATATATTATATAAAGATATTATAATATAAATGTAAAAAGCAAGTGTACAAAATGTAAAACGTTTCTTAAAACTACTAAATAAAAACTACTACAAAAATATATAAAATATGAATAATATAAATACATTGGTATTATAAATCTACAAATATTTGCATGTTATATTTTGTCAAAATGTGTAAATTCATTAATTACGCTTCAGAAATATTTAAACAAATCCCAAAAAGCTAAAAGATATTCAAATGAATAATAATGTGTATTTAGCTCATTAATTATACACTTTTTATCTACATGCCTGCATAATCAAATTGAAACTACCAACAGTAACACTCAAATGATCCGTAGTAATGTGTTTTGAGCAGACCTGAACTCTTCCCTCAGAGAGCTGTGTCCGGCAGGCAAGCTGGTCTCGGGTGTGAATGTCAGGATAGTGTGTTTGCTGAAAAACTCTCTCCAGCTCCTCCAGCTGGCTCAAGGTGAACGTGGTCCGTACCCGTCTGCGACCGGTCCGACCGGCTACTGTCCAAAATACGTTCAATACAATAGATCTTCAAATAGGGTCAAAAGAATTAGTTTAGGCTATTTTGTAATTATTTTCCTGAACCCGTTCAACCCACAAGCTGTAAAACCTAATCAAAAACACAATGAAAGAGAAAACTAAAAAGCACTCACCTGTGTATGGACTGATTTCAATAGTGTCTGTCTTTATCTTGCTTTGTGTACGTCCAGATGCTTTACACTTCTTGACCGTTCTGTCGGGTCGGACGCTCAAACACAAAGGTTTTTTCAGGATTTCTTCAATAGAGTGTGACAGAAGTGTTGGGCTGTTTGTGTCCGTCCTGCCCTCACGGGACGACGTCTCCACGTGTTTCTCTAACTCCACAGCATCTAATTGCATTGTCTTTGAATCTTCTTCAGTGCCTCAAAAGTTCAAAATACAATCCCAGGATGTCTTGAAGCTCTCCAGGTTTAGTGTAATAGGAAGCAGCGTGAGCCTGTGTGTGTTCATATGAAGCTTTCATAGGAGGAGCAGCAGGTTTACTGTGTAACAAACCTGCTAGGTCATAAAAGCTCTACCACATCATGAGCTGGTTACACTCTTTACATCTCTGTCCAAATCACCAAAGATTTGAGTTTTAGGTTTAGAGATGATCTGACATCTATTGTAACTGGGTTTACACTATTGGCACAATTGGGATTGAATACTAAAAACAGTGTAGAAGTTATTATAACTTCTTGTTAAGTTTATTAAAAGAGCATTCATGTAAATTCGGACAACAGTTTTTAATTAAGCTGTGTTATTGTTTGGCAAAGCACTCTTCATTAATAGTTTGTTTGTGAGAGAACAGTAGCTGTTTATGCATCTTTAGATGACAGCGACATCAAGCGGTCAGCTCTAGAATTACACGTTCATTAAAGTTGCTGTATGCAGATGAAAATCAAAACTGCACAGCTTTTATATATATATTATAATATATTTTTATATAATATAAATTATATGAATATAAATAGATTCATGTAAATGCATGCAAATATTTTTTAAATATATACTGTATGTGTGTGTCTTTTCATATATACATAATAAATTTACACACATAGATAAACAAAAACCTTTATTTTGGATGCAATTAATCACTGCCCAACACTTCTATATAGTTATATAATGTGCAAATGGTATTATTAGTATTGGATCAGGAGTATTATAGTTAATATATATATTATCATGATAAAACCAAATGAAAGTTTTGTTGCATCAAATAAAAGAAACATTGTTATTATTATTATTATTATTAGCTAGTGGCAAAATAATATAAATAAAAACACAAGAAAATTATTCAAACTTTAACTACATTTTTTATTAATTGCTATAATAACATCATATTAACACTGAAATGATACTACTGTAACATTAAATAAAAAAAATAAAATAAAATAAAAATGTTTTCTGTGATGTGACTTTTTTAACTCTTATGTTGTGCCATTTGACACATTCTTTTATGCAGATATTACTATAAACAGGCATACATCATGTTGAAAATTGATGAGGATAGTTAAAAGTGCTTCTGTATTAAAGGATTGTTGATTTAGTGTGTGTGGTATAAATAACACCCTCTCTAGCAGACGTTGCGGAATAATTCACAAACACAAAACTATTTATCCACACACTTCTAAAAGTCCTTCTGTTGAAGACCACATATGCAGTGCAGAAGTCCTTCATGCACACCTGCACGGAGAAACATTCATCTATATTTGATCACGTCTGTGACTGACACTGTCTGGCTCTGTGTAGCTGTGCTGCGTTTCACGTTTCTGGAAGCCCTTGAAAGTCCTTTACCTGCAGAGACACTAGATGGCATCCTAGGACATCAAAAGCAGTGTGTGTTTGATGTAAATCAGTCTCAGGAGCCATTCATATGTGTTTGACTATATCAAGTCCTGTTCCAAATATTTTATCTAAAAATTTTATAGCTCCTAATAAAAAATAAAAAAAATATATTAATAAATTAATTAAAGACTGGGGAGGCGGAAATCCATATCACAGAATCAGAAAAAATTTTAATTGTGTGAGTGTGTGTGTGTGTGTGTGTGTGTGTGTGATTAAAATTAAGATAATTACTTTGAATAATTAGAATTTAAACATTCACATTTGGATCCATTTTAAATACATAAATTACTTAAGTTTTTGTTTAATTTAATTTTTAATTTAATTTAATATATTTTTTAGTTAATATATTTAAATTGATCTTTTTAATTGGTATTATTATTATTTTTTTGCTCAAGGCATTATTTTTAAGATGTTGCTGTTTGTATTAAATATGACAATCCGTAATGAATTGTCAGAATGGCTTCTAGCATTTCTTTTGTATTTCTTCTACCAGTCAATCAGCATGCTGAGTCTGAATTGTTTTATATTAACATTGTGTGTACAATGCACCGTGCCATTCCTAACATACTTAGCATGCTATGCTAAATTGATTATTGTAAGAATATGTGAACAGTTTTCTTTTTTGCTTCACTTTCTCTCTCTCTTTCCTCTCCGGCATCTGCTGCTCCTTTGACAGTCGACCTTTTCTCCCCGAGTCTCGGCTGTAATCTGTCTCTCTGAGAGGCAGGAGTTGTGCCTGATAGCTTTATTTTTGCAGTCTGAAGCAGCAAATGGATTACACATTCAATTAACACACAATCCCTCCTGCGCTCACAACCTCACGGTCAATTCACATCACGACAATACGGCACAGTTTAACACCAATATTCCCTTAAAGCAACGCTTATCAAGCTTCTATGACCTGAGATCCCTCAACACGAGGAACCCAGAAGAAGAACTAAAGCAACTATATTGTCAGTTATATATCCAAATTAGAATTATGATATTTTAAAATGAATATAAACGGATCAAAATAGTAAAATCTATATATTTAAAAAAATTATATATATTATTTTTAACGTTTGATATATATTTAGAACATTCCTAAATATTTTTTTTGTATTTAAAAAAATATTTATAGCGAATAAAGATTTGGAAAATGTTTTAAATAATTTGTTCTTATCAGTCTAAAGTCTTCCTGCAGTACTTTCATGGGCCCCTAGAAGTCCGCAGACCTTCTTTTGAAACATTTATTGAATGAAATTGAGTTTAGGATTAATAACTCACGTTTAATAACATGTTCACTTAAAAAAAGTTCTCATGAGTGGCAGAAAACGGCTGTGTTTGGAATGAAACAGCAGTGTAGTGTGCACTACAGAGTATGTACTGTGTACTGTTTGCTAGCTGTAGTAAGTGAACAGTAGCAGTGCAATATGCAACATCAAAGGTTTTGTATTGTTTCACATGAAATGAGATAAGCATGCATAATGCTTAATAATGATAACACATTTTTAATCTTCGTTTTCTATTGTTAAGTTGCATGCAGTTTAGCATAACTTGTCTTTATTGTTGGCAGTCTGATCAAATTGTCACTCAAATAATAAATTAACTTTTCATAAAAACACAGAATATTGTAATTTCAGCATTCTGAATATTTGAAATAAATATAATTAATATTCAAATTAATGTTAAGTTGATTTTTTTTTTTATATCTTGCTTTAACCTTTTTAAAAAAGTAGATTTAAATACGAATGTGAAATGATATTTACTTTAAACATTTGAAAATTTAAATACATTTAAAAAAAATTCCAACACTGTAAAAATTAGATTTCTTTAAATTCAAAACTTTTTATTTACTTACTATAGAAAAAGTTATTAGTCACAAAGTTATTTGTGAAGTTGAATGCGTTGCATTGTGGGATCCATTATTTCCATGCACACTAAACATTTGCACACTACATAACTACCTGAGGTGTGATCTGTTCTGGTCTTATTATCATGCAGAACTGGTGAATTGTTAATACAGTTGTTGTGCTGTCAGTGCTGTGCTGAGCCTCCAGTCATGATCATTCACATCTCCTGCTTCTGATTGTGTTTCTCAAGCATCATTACCCATCAGTCTACATCAGGGAAGCGGTTGATGAGGAGTTGCTGCTCTGCCATTGGTGGATCACTTGTTGATCCATTATTTCCATGCACACAGAACATTTGCACACTATATAACTGCATATTGCAAAAATAGCATACTAATATTCACTTGTTTTGATGTCATTAGTTACCTGCGATTCAGTGTTGGTTTATACAGAGCTGTCACAGCCCGCTGGCTTGTCTACTAACAGTCACCATGTCGGTGCCAGAAGGTCGATCCCAAACACTACTCTGATGGCTCGCAGTCTGATGGCATTGCATCTTCCAGGTGGAAGGCATCTGAGTGAGTGCATTTCATGCAACATTAAAGAGACTGCAATCAGTCCAAAGTGCACAAAGTTCCTTCTGGATCTAAGAGAGGTTTGAAGCAGAATCAGTATTCTGTCATCATTCCGTCTCAGATTATAGCTTTGTGTGATGCACAGAATGTTATTTAAGACATTGTCACATATTCTAATTTAATGGGGCTTTTTAGAGTACATGAGGACGGAAGAGTAGACGAAAACATTATGAGCTTTTTTTTTTATTTTTGGCTGAACTGTCCCTTTAAGTGGACGTTGCATCATCAGAAGGGCAGTTAGTTGCTGCTTCTACTGTATATGGAGGACACACATCAGACTGTTCAGTATGCATCGTACTCTACATGCCCGTATCTATTTTTGACCATCCTTCACTCGCCTAAAGGTTATACGAATCACATAATACCACCAAACAGGCTGGCGTTTCTGTGTGCCGTAGGACCCGCTTTATTATTCCCTCGCTGATTGTCCTGTGTCCTGTTCTGTCTCGGTTCTTAGCGTTTTTTCCCTTTCAAATCTAAACGGAAAGTTCTTAATCTCTGTAAAGGCACTGCAGTGTCATTGTGCATTCTGTGCACAGTTCACACAGGGAAGCTTGTTTTGGTGCAGACTGGTGGAGTTTTATAGTCTTATAAAAAAAAAGTGAGACTGTCGTTGTAGTGTGATGTGGCATGCATACATCATCACATATTTGCATGGCAACCACCTAGAACATCCTAACATCCCACACTGAAATGCCTTGGCTACCACTCGAAAACGCATAACAACTGTGCAGCAACATCTTGGTAACCGAATAGAACACTATAGCAACTTGCTTTAAACTACTCAAAAGATATTCTTACATAGCAACACCTTAGCAACCACCCAACTCACCTTAGCAACTGCATAACAAACACCTGACAACCACCCACAACACACTAGCAACCGCACAAACGACAACAATCTGGAACAAGCACCTACCACTGCATAGCAACATCCTGCATCTGCAACGCCCTCACAACCACCCACAATGCATTAGCAACTACAGAATAGAGCCCTGGCAACAATTAAAAACAATACTAATGTCCTAGCACTGGTTTATTTAGGACCCTATATATATATATATATATATATAATTTGTGAAATCTGTGAAATCATAGGATCCTACAATATTTATTTTCCGTCATTTCTTCCCTGAACAGATGATTGCATAACAGTCTGTTCTGGTCTTATTATCATGCAGGACTGGACATGTATATGCATGTCATCATATAATATGTGAATTGTTAATAGAGTTGTGCTGTCAGTGCTGTGCTGATCGTTCCCATCTCCTGCTTCTGATTGTGTTTCTCAAGCATCATTACCCATCAGTCTACATCAGGGAAGCAGAGCAGAGCTCCAATGAGATGTTTCCCTGATGATGAGGAGTTGCCGCTCTGTCATTGGTGGATCACTTGTTATCATAGAGAAACAAATCTTTTATGACTTTGGTGACTCTAACTGTAAACTTGAATTATGTGGATTGTAAAATTATAGGACAAACGTCTGTCATTCAAGCTCTTAGTGATCTTGGTGGCCCACAGGTTTCAGGGCTGTAACATAGAAACAGGATTTTTAACATTGACGTACAATCATATTCCTATAGCATATCCCCCCCGACCATTTAGAACTACTCATTCACCAACGTGTATGGTAATATTTCTTCTACATCTCTATATGCACTCTATTATTTAGCAAATAATTTTTCTGTAAGAGCCAATTCAATATATATATATATATATATATATAGGGATTTAAAAGTCAAATATAGATTTGATTTATTATATAATTATATACAGTCTAAATGACTAAGAACTGTTAGGAAATGAAACCGGATTCAAGTGCAGGAACACAGTCTTTTATTTTCCCGTCAAAACCAAGGACTAATCAAAACAGTTCAAACAGAAAAGGGAAATGAGCACTT
>JAUCNO010001091.1:11613206-11631240 GCA_032353835.1 Enteromius viviparus | reverse complement strand
TTTTATTTTATTTTATTTTATTTTATTTTATTTTATTTTATTTTATTTTATTTTATTTTATTTTATTTTATTTTTCTATAATACCAACACTGGCTAAGACCATCTATTTGAAGAGATATCTGACATTTTATTTCTGATTCTTTGTGTCTTGGTCCATCTAAACTTGCTCCATCTAGTTACTCTAGTCTTTCTTTGACCTGGACTTAATCACATTTCTGTCTAGGAGAAACAATTGCGATATTAAAGAGATTTCTTGTGTGTTTGTTTTCCGGTGGCTTCATTCGTTCGGAAGAGACAGGGAGGTGCAGAGCTGGAAGTAAGGATGAGCTCAGCATCCCCTTCGAAAAGGGAGCACAACTTTTTTAGCTAATCCTGGAAGATCTGGGTCAGTTTTTAAAATACACACAAATACATCACCAGAACTTTAATGCATTCAGGCTTGTTCTGTCTATAGTCCAAAGCTGCACCAAAGACAGCACACAAGTTTACTTAAAAGTACAGTACACTCATCCTCAGGGCTACTTTTCACTCATGCAGCACAAAAAATGATATTTAGCAGAATGTCCATGCTGCTCTTTTCCATGGATATACTATTAAGCTCCAAATAGGTAAAGAATCATTATAAAATAGTGCATTTGACTTGTTTGTGTGCTATGTTTCACGAAACCATTACCTGTGAGGAACCACACTGAAATGATTATTAACAAAAATCCACACTGGAGCAACATGAAGGTGAGTGAATGACAGAATTATGACTTTTGGGCGAACTATCTCTTTAAAGTGCAAACAAATGCTGCACACATGCTCGTTACGCAAACATTTACAAACACGGCCATCTGTTGTTCAGATCCATTGTTGCTTTGTGCAATTATTCCAATTTTGCCTAAAACGCTGCAGGTCTCAGAGGGGGGTGGGCTCGTCCTTCAAGCCTAAAACAACAGGAGCTCTGTTTGGTTTGGGCGATGGTGTGATAGTTTGAACAAACAGACTGCCCCACTGCACATTTTTAATGCATCACCTCTGTTGCAGTGCAGGTATGAAAGAATAAACGAGAATAACATCCTTCATTGCTATAAATGCGTCTGATGCATAAAACCTGAGCAGCATGCATTAACACCAGCATGCGCTCACAGGCATATGCACATCAATATGCACGCTCACGGATGCTTTGCACATGAGATCTTGGAAGTGCATATGAGTTTATATGTTAGACGTAGCGTTTCTCAGCTAGTCTTGTTTGAGGATTGAGCCTTGACATTTCACAATGGAGCAAAAAGGTGACTCAGTATTACACATTACTTTACTTTTAATTACTTCATGTATTTTTCCTGTATGATGGCTATCCGAAGAGTATTGGATGCCCTTAAAAAAAATATATAAAAAGACATTTAATTTATTAATTTTAATTATATTTAATTTTAATAGTTTATTACATTAATTTAATTTTATTTGTATTTCTTTAATTATTGTCTATTTTAATCATTTTAAATGTAATTTTATTGTGTTTAATTTCATACATTGTATTGATCAAATGTTCTTTCTTTGGAGCAAAACAGTCTTATGTGAGTATTATTTTGTCATTTTTAATATTTTATAGCTTTTGTTTATATCAGCTGCCATGTAAATTTTCTTTTTGTCATTTGTATTATTTTTAATAGTTATAAATGTTTATTTATTAGATGGGAATTAGTTAACTAGCACTTTAGTTTAGTTTGAGTTAAGGTTTTCAGTTAGTAATTTTAGTACTTCAGCGTAATCTTATTTCAGTTCGTTTGATTTCATTTAATTATTATTATTGTTATTATTTAGCTACTGTAATAAATGTAATTATTCATCATTGTTTTCCCCCAAAACAAAACAGAAACCAATTTTTCACCCATCAGTTGAGTACCGCTGATGTCAAATGAAGCAAGAAACGCGGCCCTCAAATCCAGGAGTGTGTTTGATGAAATACACACCCACACGTATTTCACAATCATCTTGTGAAGCAAACTGTAGATAAAGGGCAATTCTTTCAGACACTCTAGCAAAATAAGACCCACTCCCATCTTCTCGTGGGATACAGTGACCAGACGTTGACCTTGGATAGCCAGAGAGTCTCATATCTCTGTGAGAACACCGCTAGGCCCCGCCCCCTACGACTGACTGACTGATAGACTCCGCCCACTCGCAGCATTCAGCCTTCAGCAATTCACAAATAAGAGATCTTCCCATGAAAAGTTTCAGGAAGTGGCTGATGCATCTTGTTTTTTATATTTGAATGTCATGAGCTAAAAATGGTTGTCAAAACAGGAAAAGAAGCATCTTTTATCTTTAAGATCAATGCAGTGTCATGAGTATACTATACTGCTGCTGTGATTAGTCAGTTCAAAGGTGCATTTCTGCACGTTTGTTACATTTTATTTACTTTGAAGTCCGTTTAAAATGTTTCTTAAGGTTTCAGGCACCCAAAACAGCCATCATTTAGCATTGCTTGCCAAGGTAGGACTATACTTCAATGGCGTGCATTTGTGCTTTATGCATGACTGATACCACAAATCATGAAAACTGTGCTAGTTTTCTCAGTGATTATATGTTTTCATTTTAATCCAAAGGAAGCCTTTTTGGAAACATATTAACAACCAATCAAAATTCATAAGCAACTGGTTTATCAACCCCTTTAGTTTGGAAAATATTCACATATGAATTTATACAATTAGATTTTCATTCAGTTAATTATATAATTGAACTGGTAAATAATTAAAAGTTAAAGAACAATAAAATTCCTTTGTAGCTTTAATGTACACTTTTGTGGTTGCAGCTTTTCAGCTTCTCGCACCATTACTGTTTTATTTGCAGCTACAGCTCGTCTGGATGTGTCTGTACACTCAGTAAAAAGACAATGAGTTTTGTGTTCAGTGCAGGTTGGCTACATTCCTACAGGCCATGCTGACGTGGAGTTTGATGTCAGACAATCAATATACAACACAGAAATCATTGACTCGCCCAAGGATGTGAAGAACCGGCAGTATATCTCCAGCGACTCGGAACGTTCCTTTACAAACACCTTTTAGTTTTATAAAGCACTTAATCCGCCAGCAGTTTGGCACCGAATTCATTCCAGTGCTCAGATTGTGCTTCTTTTAATTTGCACGTCCCAATGAGAGCTTGATTACTGAGAGGAAGAAATGTGAAATTTGGAGTATTTACTGGCTGTTGATGATGGGGAATGTTAGACAGTGAATGCAGCTGGTTGTAGTTCAGTGGCCTCCAAGTGTACAAGCTTACAATGATAACTCGCTTGCAGGAAAATGAATGGTTGTAGAGGACGGGGAGGTCAGATAGGTGTCAGTGGTCACGCTGCCAATTGGAAGGTTATGGAAGTGTGTATTTAGGGGCCAAGCTGGGTCATACAAAGTATAATACTTACTTTTCAAGGGCAGTTTGTTCACCATTTGAAATTTCTTTGAAAAATGTTTTTCTTTGGTGTTTTACAGTTTTCTTCTCTAAACTTGGATCGGATGAAATAAGCCATGAATCATTAAATGAGACCAAGAGGATGCCAATCTGGAAAGTATCTCTGCAGTACTTACACCACCACTTGACTAAAAGGCATAATACATGCAGTACCTGTCAATTTGTGCAAATGTAGCATACCTTGCCCACTTCATATATTTCTGCAGAATATTGTAATTTACCAGTTTTAAGGCCATTATGCGATTTTTTTCACCAACAGTTTTTTTTTTTTTTGCTTTTATTTGTGCCACTTTTTTCAAAATTGGTGCAGATCATCAATTCAACGTTTTGTATTCAACACTATTTTCCATAAACTAAGTTTTCTAATGTAGATGCCAAGAAGTAAGTGGCACTATATTTCAGCATTACTTTAATCATATGGTCATGAAACTTTGTTTGGACAATATCTTGAGGTTGAAGCACCACCCAACTGGTGTTATGAACAAAAATTATAAATCAAATTACAGTTTTTCTCGATTGCTAGAACACTATAACCTGCTGAGGCAGATTTAACTTTTTTATATTTTTATTACAGTTGTACTGTGTAGTACATTAATGAATAAAAAGGTGTCAGTGTATACATTGGTTGTGTCTTTTGTGTTCATGTCAAATAGAATATGAGGCACAGTTTCAAGAAATGTGTTTAAGCAATCGAGAAAAACTGTAAAAAGAAAAAAAGTTAAAACCGCTGGGGTGCTAGAACTAAACAAATCAATGCCAGCCTATTGCTTGATTGAAGTAAGAAAATGACTTTGACTTGAGAGCAAGTGACTTGAGACTTAATTTGACCAAAAGTGGGAGACTCGACAATGACTTGAACTTTTAAATATAATTTGTTTAATAAAATATTTGTTAACGCTGCACAACTCAAACCGCACCAAACATGGCAGACAGTAGTCGAGCCTCACAAATAGTCACGTTTGGCTATAAGGACTTTGAACTGGACCGTACCAATAAAAAAAGATTTGCCAGATGCAGAGAATGCAACGCCAAATTTCTTCCGGCATTTCAAGAACCACAAGAAAGATAAGAAAGTCGAATTCTTTATAGTCAACTGAATGACACGATTACTAATGTAATTAGTTAATCGTTTCTGTTTGTCATAATTGGGCCTTGGTTGCATGTTTTTATCAGAAATGTGAGGATTATCTAACGTTACGTCTCATAAGTAGTTTTAATGTTTACAGTTTTCCCTGATTGGTTTGGTATTTTTTATCCATGCAGATATGATGAATATCTCAATTCAAGATACACTGAATTTTTCCATGTTGCAGTTTATTGTGCCCCAGACTATCCAGTCTACCATCCTCGACAAAAAGCCATTACAGAAGCAATAATATCTGATCTAATCATTAATTGCAACATGCCCCTGTCTATCACTGACAATAAGCACTTCATTCACTTTCTGTCCATTATGGATGCTAAATATATATGTTTATTTTAGTACTGCAACTTGACTTTGCTTGAAACTTGTCAGGACTCGACTTGACTTGCTTAGGTTGAACCCTTGACTTGAATTGACTTGCTTGATTTGTCTTAACTGTGACTTGAGATTTGACTCAAGACTTTACCATATGTGACTTGTCCCCATCTCTGTATTTTACTAAACACTGACACTGTTCTCAGGGTCAATAACACAACATGTAGTAAAGAGGAAAATAAGAGATGCCTGAGGTAATTGGCAGTAATTCTTATCGTCCGATACACTAAACCAAGCACTTTAGAAATGTCAGAGGAGACATCCCACATAGTATTCTAGCTCGATCTTGCAATGGACACATGCTACAGCGTTCTCTTTACTTATCAGTTTGAAATTATCCCAAACCTTGGACATTTTTTGTCGTTTTCTCCATTGTAATTGCTCCCTTCAGCAATCAGTAGGTCATTAAGACGTTTTAGGCTCGGAATCAATATTTGCAGTCATTAGTTACTGACTCCAAACCAAACAAAACCAAACCACACCTCTCATTACATCAGACTTAAACAATCCTCCATCTGAAAAAAGAACAGAAGTGCTTATTTTGTAATTTAGTATAATAGATTTTTGATTGTGTTGTTTATATATTGATGTGATTGAGGAGTGTGTGTGTTTGAGAGCTGAGCTCCTGATACAGCTCAGAGAACTTCTCAGCGCTTGGGTTAATCAATTAACCGGGTGGTTGGGTGTAAATACACAAACACCGGCAGTTAATTCTGTGTGTTGTGAAGCAAAGGCGAGAGAGCTGCCACAGCAGCTGTGTATCGCACATTCAGTGAACTTTGGATATATAACCCACCTTATTAAATACTGTATGTTCTCGAAAAGAACTGTAGTGGTGAAACTTTATAGGCTTAACATGTTAATAATTAGACCCTTACAATATAAAGTCTAAAAAAATTCAATCAGCACAAAAGTCCATGAAATAGATGAAAATTAATTAATAGGTAAGAAATACTTGAAAGATTTCTCAATGGTAGTTTAAAACGACACCTTTTTATCTTATCAAAAACAGCTCTGTTCATAGCAACCCATTTCAGTGCATGTCCCTTTAAATTATAATGAGCTACTGCTGACTCCGCCCCTCTCTTTCCTGAGCGCTGTAATTGTTGCTAAACTTTATGCTGTTCTTTAGGTGAAGCTTTTTTTTCTCCTTTTGTCAGCATATGGGTTTGGAAGGATATAAAGTTGAGTAAATAAAGACCCGTTTTTAATTGAATTATTTCTAAATTGTAAGTAGTATGTCAAGCAGATGTGCTGCGTTTATATTTTGCCGCTGTCAGCCGTTTTACCGCGAAGCTCTGTAAAAGGTGTTCCAATAGAAAGCTTCATGAAAACACAGCTGGCCGGTCAATTGTGCTAATTTGTGTGAGAGCTCACTACACATGTACACATAAACAGAAACGACTTCATCAACAAGATTTGCATGCATGAGTAATGGAGGACGCGGCCTGCGCCGTTAACTAAACGTCACGTTGGATTTAGCAAGCACATTCACAGATGCGGCCTGTGTGTACTTCAGCTGATTAGCAGATCTGAGCTTTGTGCTGTTTACAAACTCATCTACATAGTATACTTGCCTGGATTAATATTTCAGGCCCAAGGCAACCTGGGGCCTGTTCCATAAAACAAGATTAGAATACAAGCCAGGCTTATTTTGGTTAGTCAGGCTTATTGTCTGTAGATTTGTTACAAAAAAAGTCAGACTAACTGAAATAAGCCTGGCTTATTTGGTAAACTTGTTTTATGGAACAGGCCCCAGCTCACATTGAGCATGAGCAGTTGTGTTGTTGTGGAGAGTGATGTTTTGAATGTATCACATGCCATTTATTCAGCCATTTGTATGAAATTACTGCTTATGATATTATACCAAGAAGAACCACTTCTCTGCGATGTGCAAAAACTCAACAAAAAAGGCCCCAAACTATAAAGAAGCACACGACTCCCACATTTCCAGCTGAAGCGCATGAGCCAAATGAAGCTCTGAGACTCTCAAAAGGGGAAGAGATAAACCTGCCTAGAAGACAAGACTTGAAGGTAGATGGGGTTCTTTTTTGATACCTGCCGCGCGTCTCCCGAACACATCCGCCAAACAGAGCTCAAAGGTCAGGAAAGCTTTCAGCAGGAGCGCAATTTCATCCTGAAACGTATTCGACATGAAAGCGTAGTTCACTCTTATACTCAAGGTCAGGTTTTTGGCTTTTAAAATACCGAAGCGAGCAAACAAATATGTTGGTGAACAGATTCAGAGACAAAAGCAGACAGATCTCCTGTGACCTGGACTTATAAATAGCCATCTGGAGCAGACGTTGTGTCTTTTGTAAGCAAATTAAATCAGTGATGTCCTTTTCTGCTGTTTCAACTGCAGAGAGAATCAGGGAACAATGTGACGCCTGCCTTGATAGCGCAGATGTCAGCTGATCTCTCGTCCACAATAACTCTCACTCAACGTTTGACAATCAGAGTCTCAAAGCAAATGGATAGACATTTAAAGATGATTTGGGGGTCTGACCTCACTCATATGAAAATAAAATAGGACTGTGTATATATATATATATATATATATATATATATATATATTAGTGCTGTCAAAAGATTAACTGCATCCAAAATAATTTAATCTATAAGTGCAACACATTTTTCTTAAATGTATACTGTATGCATGCATGCATGCGTGTGCATTTATATAGACATCATAAATATACACAGAATACACAAATATATTATGTAAACAAAAACTTTTATTTTCGGTTTTTATAGCACTAATATATATATATATATATATATATATATATAAGAGCACAGATATGTATTTAAAAGTTTAGAGTACAGTACAAAATAGAGTAAAATTATAAATATTGTGAAACTGTATAACAATTTAAATGAAGTACTTTGTATTTTGATATATTTTAATATAAAACATATTATTGTGATGCAGTGCTGAATATCAAGCACAGTCTTCAGTGTCACATGATCTTTCTAATATGCTTATTTACTTTATTATTATCGATGTTGTTAAAAGTTGTGCTGCATAATATTTTCATAAAATGAATTATTTTCAGGATTTTTGATTAATATAAAGCTAAGAATAAGCCTTTAATCTTTTTTTAACATCCTTAAATTGTACTGACCCCAATTTCTTAGCATTTTCTAAACATGCAAGGCTCAACAGATTGTGATGTCATTTACTATAAAATTAATATCCCTTGGTATTGTTATTACATTGTTTAGGTGATGGTTATGTGTTCAGCTTTTTGACACTGCAAAATTGCAGTCTAGTTTACAAACTGCATTAATCAAAAAAAACGTTTTGAGTTAAAGCTAGTGCACCAAACTCTGATTTCTCACTACGTGACCCCTGTGAAACATTATTCGCCTGTTTGCAGAGGAAGTGGTCTTATTATTCGCACTTCTGTGCTCTTATTTGACTCTGTAGGCCATTAATAAGAACACAATGATGAGCTTTGCTGATGAAAACAGTTCAAGCACATAAATGAGTGTGGCTTTAGGTGTTTTCCTCTCATTAGGACAGTGAATAATGTGCACACACAATAGCCACGGGGCTTCATTGAAATCTGATACACTGATATATGCTGCTTTCAGCTCAGTCCAACTTCTCATTCCTCTGTAGATCTGATTGATTTGCTTTTGTGCTGTTTTATAGTGAGAATGTATCATCAACACAAGCCTGCACATGGATCCACGTCAACTGGTTTTGTGGTAAGTTTTGCCAGGGCATGTTTTTAATTGCATAGTTCCTTCAAATATGAAAATTATCATAGAATTTCAGACCCATATGACCCATATTTCTTCTGTCAAACACAAAGTTAATTTGCATATGTCTTCGATGCTTTTTTCCATTTGAATGAATGAGGATGGATGCTTTCAAGCTTAAAAATTTCACAAAGAGCACAGTAAAAGCATCATAAATGTAGTCCACTCTACTCCATATGATGGCTTTTTGTGAGAAAATGTTGGACATTGTTCACAGAACATGGCATCAAATGTCACTGGTCTTTTAATCAGTTTCCATTCATGTGTTATATTTAAATAATAATGAAATTTCATAACTATAGCTTTTTGAAAAGAGTCTAGATTTTAGTATATAGCTCATGTAAAGCTGTTTGTTTTTGTTTCTTTGTTTTTCGGAGCATGGTAATCGATGTCCTCACTCTGTTTTGTTGTACAATCTATAAAACGAACAGATTTTTTTGTGGTGAACTATTTAAATAGATACTATTTAAATCTTTTGTGGTGTTAATAACTTTGCAGTATGTTTGGAATAAATCCACTAAGCAAAGCAGTTGTGTTTCTCTCCGGCTAGGAAGCTGCATTAGCATTACTGAGCCGCAGCGCCGCGGGATCAAAGAGGCTTTGTCCTGTGAGGCGTGAGGGTCGTGCAGGTATGGGACAGACGCGGCCTGACCCCAGACTACAGGGCAGCGGGGGACACAATCTGCTCTGAGACCCACTTCTGTGCTCATCGGTCACTGAACGAGAAGCTGCTCTGTGAAGATACCACCGTGTCCCGGGGAGAGATGGGAAGGTTTGATAACCGTACACACGCACAGACGAACGAGGGGCTGTTTATGCTCTTCCTCACCGTGAGATGCCTCTCAGTTCTGCAGAAGCACTCCATAACAGAACCTCCGAAAATGACGGCAGATTTTTTTGCATTCTGCCAAGGTTCTCTCAAAGTTACCAACAAAGGTGATGCTACTAGAATGTAGCTCAAAGTCATCAGGTTAGGGATAGTTCAACCAAAAATTTTAATTCGAATTGCTCACCCTCGTTCCAAACCCGTAAGACCTTAGATTATCTTGGGAACACAAGTTAAGATATTCTGGATGAAATCCGAGAGCTCTTGGAGCCTCTATAGACAGAAAAGGGTCAAAACAAGAAGGGCTGGATGTACTTTTTTGTCTAATTTGTCTAATGCTTTTTAAATGTTACTTTATATATTATTCAGAATGATAAAATGGAATGTTTGCTTAAAAATGTTGCCTGACGGTTTTTAAAACTTGTCAAAAATTGGACATTGTGAACATATAACATTATATGGTCTTTAATAATGTTCTTTAAATGTTAGCACAAAACACATAATTATATAGCATTAATTGATCTTTTTTCCAGTTTTAGATGTTGATCTATCGTTGCTCAGAGAACTTTCAAATGTAATTTTTTTTTTTAATGGAATGTTCAATTCATGTTAGCATAAGCATTTTAAAACGAAAATAACCCAGTGCTGTTAAACATTCAGAGAACATTAAAGCCACACTTAAAAATTCTTCTTAGAATGTACTTTTTTCAGGTAGATATACTTAAAAAAATGCGTTTTTGCATTTTTTTGCCCATATCACAATACTCAGGCATGTTGGGTGGTTTTTAGAATGTTGCTAGGTAGATTCTAAATGTTATTACTTGTTTTAGTATGTTCAGATTCAAAATGTAACATTTCCATGTTAAAAAATGAAAAAAAAAACGGAATGGAATGTTCACTTAATGTTCCATTTCAGAAAAAATCTGGACGGTGTGAACATTCAGAGAACAAAATAATAGTAAGTACTTAGAAATTTTAGACCTTTAAGTTTTTTATTATTTTTTTGTTCATTTTGTCATGTTTATTTAGGTAGAAAAGTAACAGAACACTTCTCTTCAACTCCAAAATCTTTACATATCTTCTTTAGGCCAACACCACAGTAAACTATTCTAACTTGTCTTGGTGGACTGTCTGACTAGTGTTGTCAGGTTTATTTGGATAAATGCAGTACCAAAGGTTCAGATAAAAGAAATAAGTCTCCGATAGGGGATTCATTAACTCAAATCCCCCTAAATTGCAATGCTTCAGAGTAAATTGGAAATGCATCACTTGATGCTGATTAGATGAGAGACTCCAGAGCAGAAGAGCAGACTGACTCATCTGTTACACAAGCCAGTCTGGACGGCAGTACAGGAGTCACATGACATCATTTCAACACATCTTGTATTCACATATTTGATCTGGTTCATTAGTTGCATTTATGAGTGTTGGTGGAGATGTTGAGGTTAATTTAAAGTGCCTGAGGGTACTGTGCAAATAGCATGGTGTCATAATCATTCAGTACTATTATATGTTTAAAGGTTTAGTTTTCAGTATGATTTAAAAATATTTATGAAAGATGTCTTTTATGCTAACAATGGCTGTGTTTATTTAATAAAAATACAGTAAACAGTAATATTGTGAATATTATTCAAAATTTCACAAAACTATTTTTGTAATGCGCTAGAAATTTTCGCAATCTAAAAACATTTTTTGCTTTTTTGTTGTTGTTAGGATTCATTAAAGAATAGAAAGTAAAGAAAAAAAATTTAAACTAATCTTTTCACACATCATAAATGTTTTTACTGTCACTTTTGATTAATGTAATGCATTCTCCCTCGATAGTATTTACTCATTAAGAAATAAAATCTTACCGACCCCAAACTTTTGGTATTTTGTGAACAGTTAGTATGTGGAGGCCTGATTTTAAAGGTTCTGTAACACTAGTTCCAAAAATAAACACTATTCTCGTTGTCTGCTATTCGTCGGTCAATCATATAACCCCGCCCCCAAACCCACACGATTGGCTGAGCCAATGTTGCTGTGTTACCTAAGCTATAAATGTCTTTCTTACATTTGTCTGTGCATTTTAAACTGGAATAGTAAAACGCGTTTGACTCAAAGGTCAAGATTTGCTAATTGTTGGAGATCTTGCTCAGCCGTTCTTGTGGTTGGTTGTGTAATGCAGTGTGGGATGTATTTCTCAACAAATAATTCTTAAGAGACCAGTTCACAGGGTCTGCAGTGATTCATCACTGGGTACATTTGTCAATGGACACTATAACTAGTGCAATAGTTGTCTCATGGACTCAATGTACAAGCATTTGTGATTGCATACAGCCTTAGAATGGACCTGTCCTTTGGCTTGGGCTACTAAGAAACCACTTTAGGTATTGTAACGGTGGGTTTTGCATGGGCAAACAGCACTTTTATTTGCTTCATAAAGTGTAAAAATGTAGATAAGAACTGCTTCTATTATGAAGGCGTCTTGGTACGATCTGAAATGGGTTGACGAAGCCTGCATCACTAACTTCTCCATCAGCATGCATGGCGTGATTTGACTCCATTCCTCTGAGCAAAAGAGGGTCAATACATGATAATAGGATCCGGAACGCTAACGGCCAAAGAGTCAGTGGGCAAATGCCAGCGTGATGCCCTCGGGCCGAAAGCAGGCGCAGTAGCACTAAGTCATATTTACCCTACGACTCTGCAAACGGCCATACCTCAGCGCAAAACGCTTAGCCGGTTCATCAGGGATGAGCACAACAAGCAATTTCTGCTCCTCAACATTGAGCACCATGTAATCTTTCCCAGGTGCAGCATTCTCCAATTCCTAAATGACTGATCTATGACGCTCTTGAGGAGCCCAAACCGCTACTACACACGCTGAAGTACCACAGAGCAGGAGATGTGCTCGAGTTTGCGTTTGTTGATGTCTGAAGATATTTATAAAGGCCTAAGTGCTCCATGAACCTCTACATTCAATGCAAAGGAGTCATTTAGCAGATGCTTTTATGCAAAGAAACTTGCTGTGCATTTATTACAGGTTTAGTCTTTCCAGAGTAGACAGAGGTTAAGTGTCTTGATCAAGGCTGTAATGATGATAATGAATGAATCATCATCTTTAAAGGACTAATTCACCCAAAAATTAAACATCTCCGTGTCATTCTGTGAATTACTGGCGGGGATTTTTTCGGATTTTATAAGTGAGCCATTTAAATCTTTCATTCACCTGTTTTTTTTTAAACACTGACATTTGTTGAAAACAGTAATTAAGAAATTATTAAGTAATTAAGTGACCAATATATGAGCAATTCATTGAATTGTTTATTTATTTATTTAATTATTTATTTAATATTGCATTATTGAAGAAATAAGCAAGTGACTGAATATATGAGTCATTGAATCATTAATTCATTCAATTCACTCAAAACACATTTTTATATATATAAAAGATTAAGAAAGGAATGGAACAATTGAACTCATATGAGTGATTCACTGAATTATTCATTGTTTTTTATTTAGAAATGAAGTAAGTGACTGTACATATGAGTGAGTCATTAAATCATTCATTCATCCAATTCACTTAAAACACAATTTCATCCAGAAATGAAGTGACTTGATTCACCCTATTTATTCCTAAAGACCAATTCATTCTGACACTGATTCATCCAGAAATTAAATACAGTAATGAAAATATAGATGAGTCATTGACTCATTCATTTAACGATTCATCTAAAGACAATCATTCATTGAATGAATGAAAGAATTAATCAAGTGGCTTAAATGGTGAGTCTTTAGAATCATTCATTCAACCAATTTGTTCAAAAGAATGATTCGTTTAGGATTGTAACAAGTGACCAGTTGTTATGATGAGTCATGCAATCATTCATTCAACCAACAGATTCATACAGCAGTGACCATCTTTATATGTGAATTCATTACCCAATTCATTCACTTCAGGCACTGATGAATTCAAAAAGACTCAAGTGAATCATTAAATCGTTCACTCCAGCATACAGTAATGCACACTTTTCACAATTCATTTAATCCCCAAAGAGGAAACCAAATCTTGCACACGATGTTCCTCTTTCAATCAAAAGTGCATTCAGTAACAGAAAAGGCTTGTGAGCGTTTGACTTCATGCCCTCCGAGCATCTCTCAGTGTCAGTGCTGTATTAGTCAGCAAAACCAGCGTGGCTGTTGACTCAGAGCTTCATTCGTAAACACAGGAGGGCAAACAGCGTTTTATCTGTGTGTTCTCTCAGGTGCCGGTCCGTTCATGCTTTGTCCCCAGAGCGCTTTCTGCTTAATAGCACAGTGCTAGTGGAGCACCAGTTAGCGTGTATTCAAGAAGAAACTCATTAGCCTGCAAGAACAAATTGCATCCATTCATGCAACCGCAATTAAATTCAGAAAGAAAATGATATTGTGTTACAGAGAAGGTCCCGCTTGCGGCTGACTGTACAGAATCACGCTGTAAATGTGAATGGAGGCACTAAATGAAGCCACGGCTTTTGGCGACCGCTCAAAAGGTGTGAATGGATGAAGAGGGGAAAAGGAAGCGTGTGTGAATATGTGGCCGCTGAGAAGGTGTTGTAAGAGCTGTGTGTGTGTGAACAGAATGCTAATTGGCCACCAGGCTTCATGTGGGCAGGAGGCGACTCATTAGCGCTGCTGCATCCGTATCTAAACTCCATGGCTCTGGGTGCCGTCCAGCTTCTACATGCCCCGAGGAGAGACGAAACGGAGACGTGTAACAAGCACACAGTCTCGGTGTGAAGTCTCGCTGTTCATCTCATATTAAGCACCCTCACGATTGATCTCCGAAAGGTCTGTCGCGATCGGGAACCGTCCACCCATCTGCTGGGGATGTTGGCCCCGGGCCTGGAAGTCAACAAATGGGCCCGTGGGAACAGGGTGACCTCCAGACTGAATGCCAGCGATCTCGCTGACACGTCCTCCCCGGCGATATGACAATGGAAAACACCGCCTCCGAAAGGGATAGTCAAACAACATCCTGCGGTTAAAGATGTTTAGCTAAATCAGGCCGCGGATCGTGACAATAGCTGTTTCATAACCTACTGAGCTTATATTGGCAGCGTCCTGAATCAAGCTGAGCCTTGGAAGTAATTGGAAACTACTGTAGGCAGGAACTCACAAGAAGTGTGTAGAAACATGAAGCTCTTGAAGGAAATCAGCTCAGTAAGTAACCCAGAAAACATAAAAAACATATTTTTAAGATTATATTATATTAAATTATACACTACTCAAAAAAAAATAAAGGGAGCACTTAAACAACAAAAGTCAATCACACTTCTGTGAAATCAAACTGCCCACAGTTTCACATGCTGCTGTGCAAATGGAATGGACAACAGGTGGAGATTATAGGCAATTAGCAAGACACCCCCAAATAAAGGGGCGTTCTGCAGGTGGTGACCACAGACATCATGTCTCGCTCCATCCACCAATGCCACATTGCACCACAGACTGTCCAGGAGTTGGTCTGAGAGCGTCAGGAGCATGTCCAGGTGTTGTAGAGAGGTCATACAGGCACATGGAGGCCACACACACTATTGAGCCTCATTCTGACTTGTTTTAAGGACATGACATCAAAGTTGGATCAGCCTGTAGTGTGTTTTTCCACTTCAACTCCAAGACCAGACCTCCATGGGTTAATACATTTGATTTCCATTGATCATTTTTGTGTGATTTTGTTGTCAGCACATTCAACTATATAATTAATACATCTTAATAAGAATATTTCATTCATTGAGATCTAGGATGGTTTATTTTAGTGTTCCCTATTTTTTTGAGCAGTGCCTTTTTGCACTATACAATATTACAACTACATATTGATATATCAATTGAAATACAGATATAAAATAATACATACACTTTTAGGATGTTACATATAAAATATTGTATTAAACTTGTACTCAATATTCAATAGTACTATATATAATAATGAAGAACATAAATTGTATATATTTATACTATAATTAATTACATATATTTACAAAGTATTACATATATTCTAATATTTTAGAAATATAATACAAATATATAAGACATAAAATATTAAATAAATATACTATTTTATAATATGTATTAATATATTCAAGATATATAATAAAATAATTGCATTTATAAAATTGTATATATATTTTTTATTTTATATAAATATATATTTGTATAATATTTATTCATATTATATATAAAATATATAACAAAGCTAATAAATATTATACAATTCTGTATATATATATATATATATATATATATATATGCATATATATATATATTGTATATTAAAAAAACAAAATGACAAACTTTTAAATAATTAATGAATATTTAAATAAACATTCGGAAATATAATACATATATTAAATACATAAATGTATTTTTTTTAAACGAAATAAATATGGTTCAATAAAATGTATTAATATATAAAATATATAATAAAAATGTCAATGTTCTACAATTACTAATAGTAATGTAGAACATTAAATTAACATAATGTATTATTTTTATTATTTTAGAAACATAAATATTTAAGACACAAAATTGACTAAAATAAATATATTTAAAATCTAACACTTTATTTTATGGTTAAGCCTATTAGTTGTTCATTAGCATGCATATTTCTAGAATAATTCCCATTTATTAGTGCTAATAAAGCAAATAAAAATGTCTTATTCTACATGATCTTATTCTATATTCCTAATCATACCTATGGTAATCATACCATATCTAAACTTAACAACTACCGCACAAACTATTAATAAAAGGAAAAGTATAGTGGATAAGTGCTACCTGTTACCAAAATGTGTATAGTAAGATATTATATACAGTTTAGTAAAGTGAGCTCCAGGAGAGCGCAAACAACTAAATGTAGAAATACCACTGGATTCATTATCGCCTATTTTGAACAGCTTTTCCTGAACTGTTTTGACATTTTAAGACATTCAACTCCTGCAAAAATTTTTCTCTTGAGCAGCAGCAGATCTCAGCGTTATCATAAAAACACATGCCTGGATTTCACCCGGGAAACGGCGGTAAATCGCAAAGGCTGTGATTATAACGTTCAGAAAGATAAGAAATATACTGTTTAACATTTCAGCAGAGCTAGAAACACAGAACGCTCTGGTTTATAAATGTATACTCGTGTTTTACATTATATTTTCTACTTTTGTTTTATATTGCATGCACATTCTGAGTGATCTGAACACCAAATCAATCCTTCTGGAATATTATATCTGTCAGACATCTCAGAGCCTTTCATTACAATAAGCAGAGCAGAGTGGAGCTAGTAGTACAGACTGTCGGATTGCGGAGGCTTTCGCATTGGTTTAAATGAGAAGAACAATCCGTCATGTCAGTTGCTTTTATAAGCTCGTTAAACCTGCGTGATTAGGGCCTGATCATGCACAGAAGAGATAATGAGAGATTCAAACTGTCAGACAATTTCCTTTAAAGACCAACAAAGGTCTCCGATGCTCCATTGCATTCTTTACAACATTAGCTCCAGCTAGTGAGCCATTAGATCCAAAAACTAGTGAGCTGCCTACCTAGAGAGCACTGCCGATAAAAGTTGGCAGCAGAATAACTGTTCTAGCCTTCGAAGACGGCTTCCTCGCTTTCTTAAGGTAGGACTTCATGTTCTTTTCAGTGAAGGCAGGCCAGCCAATAGCTCGGCACAATGCAAATGCAAAACATTTTTACTTGTGTGTATGTAAGCCAACAGCAGTTAATGTTCTTCTTTTAATAAGCTTTCTTCCCGATCTTTAAAGACAGCATTGCATGTTCCTTTTGTAGTGAAGACAAGCCCATACACACATAAACATAAAAATAAAAGACATTAAATACCCTATAAAATAGATTTAAAAAAATATTTAATATAAAAAAAGAAATATTTAAAAATTAAGTATTTAAATAAAATAATTTATTTAACATTATCAATATGTAATGAAGTCATGCTATCTGTTTTACAAAATTTTAATTATATATATATATATATATATATAGAGAGAGAGAGAGAGAGAGAGAGAGAGATTTTTTATTTTATTTTTCCATGTATTTTAATTAGATTGCATTATGGTATTTACTGCAAAGAAACGTGGCGATATGTGACCCTGGAGCAACAAAACCAGTCATGAGTAGCACATATTTAGCAATAGTCAACAATACATTTTATTGGTTAAAATTATAGACTTTTTCTTTTATGCCAAAAATCATTAAGATATTTAGTAAAGATCATGTTCTATGACTAGTAGTATATTTTGTCAATTTCCTACCATAAATATATCAGAATGTTTAAAAAAAAAAATCTAAAAGCAATTTTTGGCTTTTTGCCACCCTCATATTCCAGATTTTTTAATAGATGTATCTCATCCTCATCCATGCTACCACTAGAGTGAATGGCAAGATAAGTCAAGTCACTTTTATTTATATAGCGCTTTTAACAATACAGATTGTAGCAA
>JAUCNO010001091.1:11582436-11611212 GCA_032353835.1 Enteromius viviparus | reverse complement strand
ATATATCCATCCTTTTTATTTTTTTACATTTATATAACATTTATTTTTTCACTTGTTGTATTATTTAAAAAAAAAAAAAATTTCTGTATTTAAATTTTTTTTCTTCTTTAAAAAAAGTGTATTTTTCATTTTTTTTTATAATTTGTTTTTTCTTTTTAATTTTCCTTATTTGTTTTTCTTTCGTTTCATTTTTTAATTTATTTACGTGTGCATTCATATAATTTTCTACTTAAATAAAGATATAATATTTATTTTACAGTTGCTTATTAGCATGCGTATTACTAGAATATTAGCCTTTTATTTAGTGCTAATTAAGCACATATTAATGTCTTATTCTACATGACCAAATTCTACATCCCTAATCATACCCAATACATAAACTTAATAACTTCCTACTAGCTATTAATAAGCAGCAAATTAAGAATTTATTTAGGGATATTTAACAAGTGTTGCGTATTTATTTTTTATTATTTATGCTGCAATATTCATTACACTAGTGAGTAATATGTGTTCATGTTATTTAATAATTCATTGTTTGTTCATGTTAGCTTACAATTCATTAACCAATGTTGACAAACACAGCATGTGAATTTTATAAAGCATTATCAAATGCTTTATAAATGTAGAAGTGCAGTTTATTATTAGTTCATTTTTACTAATGCAGCTAACTATTGAACCTATTCTAAAGTGTTGCCATAATATGACAACTTGTTTTTTTTTGTTTGCATTATAGCATCTGTTGCATCTCAATCGTTCTGTAGCACACAGCAGACCCATTTATTGTGCTGTTCTTTCCAAACAAAATTAGAATCATTGCTTTTGTCTGGCGCAGTGCATTTCTCTGTATTCCCTCTACTAACATATTTATATCCTCTGGCGTTTTATTATACATTTGTAAACGGGCTTCTGGAAGCCACAGAAGATAGCGTGCAAGGACATCCAATGACATAATTTAGTCGCTTAGCGGTATTTCAACAACAGCTTTATTTTCAATAACAAGCGTGATTTACAACCCGACCGGTGAGCATTCAGAGGTTATTCACGCGCCTGTGTCTGTTCAAGCCAATAACCAGTTTCTAACAGGAAGGTGTACAAAAGGTCAACCTGAACCAGTAGCGACATCATTAATCTAATTGACTCTGCAAAAGTGTATTCATTTGCGCCTGATGCTTTTAATTTGTGTAAACCAAACAAATGTATGCCATTAATCCTCATCACAGAGCGTCTCTCGTGAATTAGCGAACACTTCACTGATTGAACCAGACAAAGGAGGAGGCTGACCTTGAGTGACCTCAGCGGATGCTCGGTCCACCGGTCCCACATACAGAACGTTGCACGGTATTCGGCTTAGACTCCGTCCCGAGAGAGATAAGCATACGGTGATGGTGCATGAAAGGGCCGTGAGACTGAGAGATACAGTATATCGAGTCTAGCTCAGTGTCTCTGAGCCGCAGTGAAACATTCTTCACGGTGACTTAGTGTCGTGTCAGACTGGTGCAGAAGATGTTGCTTTTCTTTGAGGACTGTCCTCACAGCAGTGCTTATGTTGCAAATGTGCGCTTTTCTTCTTTTGTAGAACATAAAAGGGGTTTAAATGTGGCACGTCATGGCTGGTTTGAGATCAGTGGAGATCGATCAGGAGAACTGACTTTCGATGTCAAACCTGTCAAAGGAATCAGATGACTGTAAAGCAATTTTATGACTTTAAAAGACCGTTTATAATACTTTCAAGGTGCTTTATTGACGTTTTTTTGGAGCTCAACATAAATTCATATTCACTTTTGTTGTGTGGGAATGGATAATAGGCTTGCTAATGGTTTGGATCAACACAAGGCTGAGTAAATGATGATGGTTTTCACTTTTCAGCTGTTCAATTTGATGTTTTTCTCATTAAAGGAATGGTTCACCCAAATAATGGGGTCATTTTAGTTTTTCGGTGAACTGTTCCTTTACAATAACGTTTAGAATTGCCAAATCTAAATAATAAGTTTCTACAATATATAAATAATTTCCTGTTAAGCTGCTTTGTAATTATCTGTATCATAAAAAGTGCTAGTCAAATAAACTTGAATCAACAGTAAGGAAGGATATGAAGGTCTGGGCCAAATGAGAGTTTTCATTTGTTACACCTTGCAAACTTAAATGTTTGGTTTTCTGTAAGGAATATAAATTACTATATCGAATTGTACTCATTTGTTGTCAAGTCTGTTATCTTAGTTCTGCCTAAAAGTAAAAATTGCCTAAAATTTCTCATTGGCTAAGCATCTAATGTTTTAAAACCCAAATTAAACTGAATATCTAGCAGCTATAACAAAAATAGTATGCATGAGTATGTGGCCTGTGTAATCATTGGCAGGGCGAGTAAAAACATCTGGCTGAAAATAAATCCTTATCATCGAGGTCTGCTGATGGAGTGTTTCTGTCTTGTGCGAGACTCTTAATGTGAATTCTGAATTGGGTAACATGTAAAACGATCCTCTTCAAAACATCTGTCTCACTTGGGTTGTGGTCTGGCGTAATTTACCGGCACTCCCAAGATAAGTTGGCTGCCCTCTGATCCAAAGGAAGATGGGGTGGATGCCAGAAGAATCAGAGTAATGCGTTTCCTGTTCCTGATGTGTAGCGCGAGAGCTCTCACGATAACGGATGTTGTATTTCCAAACAATCTATATTCATGTTGCATGTATTTTCAGCTCTTTTTCTCCCATGCAGCCATTGAAACGGCTGCCAGCTGGCACTTTAAAAAAGATGAAAATGACATTTTTGCTCCCTTTTACAATGAACACTAAAGCACAGTTTTGGACGCCGCCCAATCTTCTAGTAGAAACCAATACGTACGATCAGAGGATATTAGCAGCGGCTGTGGTATCGGGAAGCATTAATCCAGGAGGCCCAATCGACAGCCAAACGGAAACTCTGCCACTGTTTATTCTAGTTCAACCCACAAATCAAGTGTGACTGCATGAAAACCTTGTTCAAAGACATTAGCATTCACACATGCTCTTTCTCAAAGCGTCTAGATTATCTGAGGCTGAAATTGACTTTTTTCTTCTTCTTGAGACGCTCAGCCAGGCCATGTTCACTGACCTGAGCTTACACATCTTGGATTGGATGGCCTCCTGGTTTCCTCAGGGATTCAAGGATCAACTGTAATTAAGTACAACCTCTCTGCTGTAGCTGCTTTGTACAGGTTTCTGTGCTCCGGAGAAGTTCAGTCAAAAATCTCCTACATAACTGAGATAAATAGAAATGCAGTTGTGTGAGTAAGAGCAGACTGCATAAATGTCAGGATAATTAACTGTTGTGTCAATCTGATGATGTAATCAGCTGTGAAATTTTAATCTGCCTAATAAGCGCTTCTGCATGGAGAGGCTTGCAAACGCTACACCTTTCTCTGTTCCTTTTAGGAGTGTACCTGTTAAAGGGATAGTTCACCCAAAAATACAAATTTCAGCTATTAATTACTCACCCTCATGTCGTTCCCAAGCCCTAAGTCTTTCATTCATCTTCTGAACACAAATTTAGATATTTTTGATGAAATGTGAGAGGTTTCTGACATGCAAAAGTATGTGTACAAAAGGTTTGGCAATCTGCAATCCATATAAACCCCTTTTCTAATATTTCAATTATTAAACAGTACCACAAAACATTGTAAATACACCTAAAGTGCTTTAATATGTTTAAAACAGTAATATTAAAAGCTTCGTTTTGGTGGGTGTTCCTACAAGGTTGTGACGTCACGTGGAAACTATCCACTAAGATGAATGAAGATCTTATGATTGAGATTGACTTGAGAGAGAGTTATTAACAATTTTTTGAATGGTGAACTATCCATTTAACCCTTCAGTGAAGCTATTTAAAGAGTGATCCCGTACCATCTCGTTCAGTCGACAGAAACCCAAGGCCACAGCAAAACAAAACCAGCTCTAGGATCTTTTCCAGAGGACAACAGAACTCTCTGCCAGAACTCGCACATGACCTCACAGTGGAGTCATGCGCCTACCGCAGCAAAACAGCTGATGCAGACCGAGTCCATTTAGGCAGGTTTTAATTTCAAGCACTTCCCTCCCGCTTCCAGATTTCCAAATAGTCCCCTCTTTTAGTAATTCCCACCACTTCCTGTTTGGCACTTCATTCCCATCGGACTGTAATGACGAGGGAAGCCAACTGAAGCATATTTGTGGTTTCTTGCACATACAAGAGGATGCATTAGCTGTGATGCAGTTATCCATGTGAGACTCAATAAGGCATTCTTCCAGCTCGGAGTACTATATTTCATCCAATCAGCTGGCCTGCTCCAGAGAATGCCATTGTGTTTATTTTTGCCAGTGCTGAAGAACAGGCAAAGGATAGATGGGTAACGGAATATACTGCAAGGATTAGATGATCAGAGGATGTTGGCTGATTTATGGATTCATAATCCCAATGTTGGCAACAACGTTTTTTAGCTTTTGTATGGGAATTTTCTAAAATGCTTTCAATCGCCAGAGTATCTGCTGCCACCAAAACCCAGAATTTCGTAGGATTGTCCTCCTCTGCAGCTAAAAAGGCTGAGCGTGACCACGGTCACTGCATGAACCCAAAATGCATGCAAATGTTGCCATTCTCTTAATCCGGCAATAAAAACATTTCTCGGCTCATCCAATAAATCTGACCTTTTTTGCATACTTGAGAAACATGCAATACTTGCAACTGAAGTAAAAAGCGAAGACTTTTGATTCCAGTCTTAAAGTGTTTTCCCAGAAAAAGGGACGTCCCATCGTAACGCCGCCTCTGAGCTTGACGAATGTGGCCACCCTAGCATTAATCTCTCCGAGTAGATAATCCCACGCTTAATCCCGTTTTTTGCAGTATGCAGAGGGTGGCATGATAGCACCATTTACTGACCCACAGCCCTGGCTGTCCGACACAACAAAAGCTTTTGCATTCACAGGAACCGGTGTGAACGCGACCCCAGCGCTAATATGAAGCAGATGTGCTGGTAAGGTTGCTGTGGAGGCTTGATGTTTTAATTGCATGAGGTCTAGTAGATTACCGTGAGCTGGAATGGCATGTATATGCATTGCATTTACGGCAATCTCCTTAGGATGTTCTGTTAGTTTGATGGATGGCGATGTGGTCTTGTGTGGCCCCACTTGTTTAAAATAAAATCTAAACTTGGTAGCCTGGTCTGTTGCCGATAGCTCAAATTCTTGACTCTAATGAAGTGTTCATTGCGAGTTGCTGCTCCTTTAAACTGGAGTAATGAGATTTGCTCAATTACTGTCTTAATCATGGACTGAATGGCAAATAGGGGAGGAGATGTTTATAATGATGTGATTTACAGCTCTTTCAAGAACCCCCGTCTGTCTTTCCTAGCCCCCTTTTCCATTTAGTCTCAATATTTTTTTGCCTGCTTGATTTAATTAGAGTTTTCAGGCTACATGAATTACTGTCAGGTTGTGGTTGAACAACAAATTGGAAGGAGCGTGCAAGATGCCTACATCTCTCATGAGCACGAGAAGCTTCAAGGTCATGCTAACACGTGAAAGATCTCACTTTGGTGCTGCCTTGTGCTTGCTAAGATGTTAAAAATACTTGCTTAAAATGCAATACTTTTGCGTCCCTAAACTAAAGCAGTCTTTCAGTAAGAATACAGTAAATTTCACAAACCTCATTTTGAGAGTTGTTTTACCTAAAGATCCATTTGTTCAGAAATTGGACTTTTTTAATTGCGCCTGCTTGTTGTTTATGCTTGCATTGACAAAAGTGTGGTGCACCACTTTATCACACCAAATTCAATTTGTACTTTAATTAAATCATCTCTTCTTTCTCAGTGTAGATCTGGAGAAAAGTACTGCTGGAAACTCTATAACATAGTGAGACATGCCCTTGGGTGATTTTTAGATTATTTACGCAGCAAGTTGTGAAATCTAAACTACTTTTAAGCTAAGTTGGCTCTGGCTTATGCATAAGTCGTCGACGTGCTGTGAATCGCCGTGTGAAGTTACTCTGATAAATTATGTTGAATACTGTCACACATACTCATCTGGAGGCTCTCCAGAGGCCTGTCAGATCTTCCTAGCTCTTGAATTACCCAAAAACCTCCACTCACAAACCCATCCAGGGGATGACTCATACTCTCTGTGGCACCATGCAATGACCTCACCTCCAGCGGAGAACATCATCAAAGCACGTGTATGGAACCCCAGTAACGATTCCCGCTTAAATATTTCACCACGTGCACCGCGCCGGCCTCATTAAAGCACATCAGATCTGCACCCAGAGCAGTCTCGCCGAGTCTTGCCAAGCGCTGTGCTGCATATTAACGTTGGGACTACAAAACACCATTTACCCAAGACGTTTTGCCAGGCACGACCAGTTCCACCGTGACCGGGCTGTGTCACGAAGCCAAAGGGGTCATGGTCTGGATTAGCATGTTTCTCTTTTGCATTAACAGCCAAACAAGAAGAAGAAGAGGAGACGCTGGTGGTTTCTGTGTTAATCTGATCTGAATCTCTCAGGTTCTCTATCCCACACTATGCGCTTATGTGATTACTTTAAAGGGCTGTAGCATCAATGCACCAGCAGATTTGGAGGCCTAGCATATGTGGCGGCAGTTTACGGGCAATTTGCATGGTGCTATCTTGCGCTGTTCGCATAAAGCTTCTCCCGGTTTGAAAGTAATATCAGCGATATTGCATTGCTAGCATGCAGCTCTGGACTCTCGTTGCTCTAACAAAAAGCTGGGCAGTTTTTAGATGTTTGATGTGGTAATTGCTTTCATTCGGCACTACGTGAGGCAACCCAGACTTCCCTCAATCTGTGAATAAACCGCACACATATAACACTTGATTCAGTTTGCCTTCATTCGTAAGGTGCGTTCTGGCTCTGATGTCTTATTTACCTTGCACCTTGTTAGTCAGTATATGAAACAGATAGTCTGCTGTTCAAATGCAGAAAGTCTAGATGAAATCTCAGTCAGTTCCTTTTTTCTTTGCGGGCTTGCCTTACACCAGGCTTTTTTTTTACCCTATAAATTAATAATTCACCTGCCAGTTTTTATAATCATCCTGCATAGTTAAATGCCTCTTAGAGACATTAAAACATGGATGTTACTTTTAAAAGTAGGGTGGTACCTAATCGGAAATGGCTGTATGAATTTGTAAAAGCCGCCTGCAGTAATGTGTGTCTACAGTTGTAATGTGGCTGGTTTGCGGTGAGGTGCATTGCTGTAGTTGAGTATTGAATCATCTGTGAGAGGCAGGGTCAAGAGCATGATGTCTCTTTTGGTTAGGTGGAGTGAATCATTAATAATTAAGCCTTTAGGAGAAGACATGTACTTTGTCTATTATTACAGTTGTTATTATGATACACTAAATTGCTGTTATGCAAGTAAATATATATGAGTTTGAGTCATTCATTCAAAAGATTTATTCAAATATACTGAGTGTTTTATTCAACCATAACTTTTGTCCATAAGAACTGATTAATTAAAAAACAAATCAAGTAACTATTTGAGTGAATCGGTGAATCCTGAATGAACAAATTGGTTGTTAATCATTGAATCATTCATTCACACAATTCCTAATTCCATTCGTAAATGGATCACTGAACGATTCATTCAGTTCATTTGTTCATAAACACTGATTCACTCAAAATCAAATGAAGTTACTGTATTTATGGATAAATAATTGAATCATTCATTCAACCAATAACTCCATAATTCATTCAGAAATGAAACAAGTAACTATTCACATGTGAATCATTCAATCATTTATTCAGCTCATTTGTTTAAAAAAATGATTTGTTTGATTTGTTAAAAATGGAATCAAGTAACTGTGTTCGTGAGTGAATCACTAAATACTAAATCAAAAAATTGGTTTAATGAATGAAACCGTTGACTTGGATTGTTAATCCTTTTCAACTGTGTTAATCATTTGTTCAGAAGGTTACGGTATTTGAATGAATCATTGATTCATTCACTCAACTGATTTGTTCAACAACACTCAGGTTCATTCAGGAGGCAACCAAGTGACCGTTCGTAAGTGAATCATTGAATTATTCATTATCTCAGTTCTTCATGATAGGATTTTGAATTAATAAACGCCGTGAGTCATTGAATCATTCATTAAACCAGTTTGTTCAACATAACCAATTCATTCAGGAATTAAGGAACTGTGTTCCTGAGTGAATCACTGAATTGACCGACTGCAGCTAGATCCAAAACATTTAAATATTAAGAATCGCATGCTATTCCAGTCATTGCAGGTGCTGTGTATTCTGAATGAGTGCATGTCTTAAGCATGCATCTTGTTGTTCAGTAGCAGATCTTGCGGTTTCTTCAGACGATCCTCTGCTAATTCGCGGCTCAGCCCAGGACTGTCTTGTGCTAATGAGGTTACCTAACGTGCTAAACCCATTTGGTGCGAGGTGATAAAAGCGGATAGAAAAGAGGATGAGCAGAGCACAGTAGTCGATGGACAACCTGGGCTTGGTTCGGGGCCAGAAATCCTCCCGCTGGACGCTTTTTCTCACAGCTGAGCACTGGATCCGACCCTGTTTGTGGCGGGAGGCCCAGTCTGTTAGCGGAATCAAACCCGTGTCGTTAAACGCTCTCCGCAGGGTCAAATTTAACAGCATTCTACTTGTGAAATGCTTTTGGGGTTCCTTAATGCATTTACATTCAACACGGTTTTAATTGTTTAAATGACAGCTAGCCACTTAGCAGCCCATTAAGCTGGAAATGTCGGTGTCAGGCATGTCAGTTGCAATATATTTGATCATTGTGATGGAGATAAATAAACACATCTCTTAGTTTGTATCCACTGATGCAGTAAATCAAGTTAGTCTAACCAGTGATTGCTTTGCAGTGTTAGTTGATGCCGGCTTGCATTTTCTGCCCGTTTTGTTGCTGCAGTTATTTAATATGTCCATTTATGAACATGCTTTTGATAAATTATGAGATTTTATGTCATTTTCTGTTCTTTTAATTGCTTGAAGCCTCACAGATTGTCTTATGATGAGCATAAATATTGTCTGATGTAAATAATAGTTAGCCTAATAGGCCTAAATAATGCATTAGGAAGGAGACTGGCACTGTGAGCCGATAATGTTGTTTTTGTAATAGCGAGGTCTATTCTTGGCAATGACAAGGTCTGTTTTGAATGTAGAAAATCTCGGTGACCTTAACTAGTCTTGTTGATGTCCGAGTATATAACCTTGGTGGTATTGTTTGCTTCAACTTCACATGCATTAAAATCTTTACTCTAAAAACGAGGGTGGATGATTATAAAAATTCAGTTTTTCAGTTTGATCAATATTAAGAGCAATAAAACATTCGGCAATATATTCATTTGTTTACATTTTATCTATATTATTTTTATAAATTATTGTATATTATTATTTTTATATATATTTTTTTTATTTTGTGTATTTTACATATATATATGAACTAATATTTTTAAGGTGAATGAAAACATTTTTCATTTTATTAATTTAATTATCTCAAAATGCAACCAGCTCTATTTTCCCCCACTTTTTATTTAAATTAAAATTTTAGCTTATTTAATTTAATTTATTTTTTACATTTTGGAACACACCAAACATTTTGGGGTGGACATGATTGTCATAATGCATTTAGATAATAACAAATTACACACAAATACTGACAGTATCTATTTATTTTTCCTAATATTATTATTATGAATGTCTGGATTTTTGTTGTAAAAAGTTTCCAGAGTAGTTTTAATGTGTCCTTGGATAAGGAGGAAGGTTAATTTATTTATTTTAATAATAAATTCCTCCATTTATGCATGATATTGGACGTAGTTGAAGGAAAACCTGTGTTTTTTTGCTTATTTGTGCTTGTTTGTGCGCTGCTCTGGATATGCATGCTTGACTGCTGGAAATGGGATCTGCTTGAAGAAGTATGCAAACTAAGGAAAAGTTAATTACCTCTCAAAGCAGCAGTTATAAAAGTCTGTGGAAACTGTCCCTGTTAGCTGATTTTTCCTGAAATGAATAGAAAAGACATCAGCGTTCGCAGTGACAAAAATAATTGTGAAATCTCAGGCAGAAATGGAGCAGAGATAATTTTAGCACTAAGCAACGTCACCTGACCACCGCGACTCTGGGGAGCTTATTACAGCGAAAGCGTAACACTTACAGATGATTGTCAGAAATACAAATAACAGAACAGAGCTGCAAGCTTAAACCTTCCAAAGCTGTTGCCAGCGGCTTTTTATGATATAGACTGCAGTGGAGTTCACTTACCATACCGAGGTTTCATTAGTCGACTGTAAAACTGCACAATTCATATAATCTTTAATATCTCAGCATAATCGAACATGCTATTGAGCACTGCTTGCTTTAAAAAGTAAAACAAAGTGGTTTTCTCTTTTTCTCGTAGATACTGTTGTGCGTAATATTGTTAATTTTAGTATATGGGAATTGTGTAAATTCACAGGTTATTTATTATAATTGTATTAGTATTAATATTATTATTAGTAGTAGTAGACGTAGTATTTTTTTATTTATTTTGTTGTTTTATTGTTATTACTATTATTCATTATTGTATTTATTTTAATATTTAGTTTAACTTTGGTGTAGATATTATTTTACAGTACTTCTTATACTAATAATAATTTTTACTAATTGTAGTTATTTTATTTTTTAAATGAAACTGTTCTTTTATTATTTTATATAAACATTATATCTAATAATAATAATTACTATTATTATTTTATTTATTAAATAAAAAATATATTTGTTTATTTATTAACTTGACCTATTTTTGTGATTATTGTTAGTGTTTTTTAAATTGTATTATTTATTTAATATTTTATTTACATTTTTTATTTTATTTTCCTACTGTTAATTGATTGCTAACGTCTCTTTCCAGTTCAAGCTCAGACCCACCCGTGTCTTTTCCATTCTTCCCCATTTTCTCTCCTCCTCCCACACACTGTCTGCCGCTCATCTCCTCAGTGCTGGCCCAAACACATGGGGTTGTATATTTTGGCCCGGGCTGTTCACGATTGCTCCAGTCATGGACGTCGCTTGAGTGTTGCGGCAGGGAGCTGTAAAGCACTAGCAGCTCCTTCAGATGCACTCGGCCCGGTTTCAAACCAATAAAGCCTCTCGCTTCTAAAGCGTCTTTGATTTCCAGCTCGCCACAGATTGAGAAATTCCTCCTCTAATCTGCTGTAACTAGATAAAGGCCAGCATTGATCTTTCGGACAGATTATAGGGCGAGTGGGTTTCTCGAAGGGCTTCGTTCTAATGATCTCATCAATGTGCTCTTTTGTTGTGTCCGATGCTGGAGTGTGAAGTGTTCACATGCGTCTCCCTCCAGGCTTTCTGTAGAAGTTTCGATGGCGTGTTTAATGAGCATGCGCGTTGGTGAAGTTTAAAGCGTGTGTATCTTTATGCTGTAATAACCGAAGGCACAAACACCACAGATCCCCAGGTTAAAAGCCTTTTAGGTGGATCTGCATGTCGGATGATTTTAAAACGGTGAGCTGGGGCTGAATATCCACTCATTCACGTGCCAGTGGCATCTTGAGCTCTAGAAATGTGCTTGTGGTTAAAGTAGCCCTGTTTATATGTTTATTGTGCACAATTTATCCATGTATTTAATGCATTAAAGTCATCATTAGGCTGCTCATTAGGCAAGGAGAAAAACAATTGAGTTGTGAACAGTTTGTCTTCTGTTCACAGTTGCACATGAAATTAAAGACTAAAACCTGACACCCAAAAACATTTTAGTACCCAAGTGAGAAGAACTGCTGGTAATTTGCAGTTCTTTTGGATTTACTACATCTTTTGCTGCTAACTTGAAACGTAGGCGGTATGATTTGGGGGAAAATATGTAAGTGACATATTTTTATTGCTTTTTTCCTTTTTTTTTTTTTTATTTATTAAATAAAAGCTATAAGAAATATTACTACTGCAATTCCACTAAAAAGATTATTTAAGAAAATATAATATATATATATATTAATGAAAAAAAACTACAAGAGTCAAAACTTTGAGAGTCTTAAAACCTCCTTTTTTTGTAAAACAAAATATAGTTTTTATATTGTTAAATTATTTTAATCTTACAGCCCTAGTAGATGGTGTGACTTTAAATTATGTAAATATTTAATTGTGTTTAATTTAATCATTTAATAGTTTACTTTATATTATTTTTCTTTTTTCTTTTAATTTATTTTGCATAATTTTTTTTTTTTTTTTGCCATTACAAAACAGATGCTGGACCATTTAATAAAACATGAACAAAGTGTAAATAAAAGATTTAGATGCAACTGCATATAGTCCTTTATAAAACTCAATTCTCAGCTTAATCACAATTCCAGTATCAAGGGAAATAACCACAACATGGCTCAGCCACAGTCAGATCTATTAAACATCACTCACCCTTCTCAACCCTTGTTTCATCTGTCTTTGTGTGCTTATGAGCTGGTGCTAGTCTAGCACGCAGTGGCTCGTTCAGGGAAGGGTGGTCAGGATGCTTGCCTGGTGATTAGTGAGATTGAGTCGGTTTTGGAGGAGTCACTTCAGGGAGGTGTTGACACACTTTAACACATAACGAATTAGCAGTAACTAGTCATTCTAGAGAAGTCTGTTCACTGCCTACCAATGAATCAGCGCACTTTTGTAATATTCATCACTTTCAAGAAAAATTCCCACTATTGTTATTGCTTTTTGCTGTGTAAGCTTGTTTAGTAAGAATCATGTAGGTTTCTGTTGAACTCCATCCTAGCTTAGCACCATCACAACGCTTTTTAGGGTCTTTTGAAATCAGTTTTTAATTTTTCCAAAATTCCTTTTTTTTTAATTTATTATGGTTTAATTACATTTTAATAATTAAAAAGCATATCTAATCAACTGAGACTTTTATTTTAACTTTTAATAATTAATAATTTAGTTATTAAAATATATATATATATTTTTAATTTTCAATAATTAATTAAAATGATATTGATAATTTATTATTATAATCATCATTTATTTTACAATAATTGGGCGCTTTGTATTTTTAATTGTTAAATAATTGTGTGTTTTTAAATTTATTTGTTACATGTTATTTAATTCAAATATATTATTACAAATGCTAAAATTATCAAAAAAGTCAAGAAAATTTTATATTTTAAAATGTAAAATAAACACATTTTTGGCAAACAAATTACTTCAGTTATAAGTTGTAGTAATAACAATAATAATAATAATAATATTTATAATAAATTATTAATGTATAGCTGTCATAATTTAAAGTTAAACTGAATAGGGTGGTGCAATGTCGACCATTTAGCATCGTACAATCTCTAATGTGAAACATCGCGATGTCTATCAACCCAACCCTAAAACCTAACTTTTGTGAATCATAGGGCCCCAGCTTCTTCTTGGTGGCTTAGACTTGATAAATATAAAGATATGGATGTGTTTTAGCCCACATAGAGTGCTTTCTGATTCACAAAGACAAAGTCTGTGGTCCTCTCTCTCTTTCTCTCTCTCTCTCTCTCTCTCTCTCGGGGCTGGCGAGCTGTCAGTTGCAGTTCTATGACTAAAAGGCTGTTTACAAGAGCAGAATTTAGCCTGATTAAAGCATGTCCATGTGCTGAAGACGCCGTTTGCCTCCAGGCCAGAGCTGTTGTTGCGTTTGAGGACAGATAAGAGCAGTAATATTCAGCCTGTGTCGTATTACACCTCACTGAAAGCACTGACGGCTCGTAATGCTGCCTAAACGCTGTCATTTTATAACTCTCCAGAAGTTGTAAACCAACACTATCATTGTCAGACTTTACTTATACATGACTAGGGACTGAGCAGTCTTTCTTCTTGGCTGTATTCCCGGTTTTGGTGAAAGTGGCACATGACAGGGAGTCTGGACAGGAAATGACCTCACTCCACCTCTGGATGTACGCACAGTCCTGACTCATTCATGTGAAACACAAGCCCTTTGTTTACCATGGCCTCCGCCTCCTTCATAACCTCTCGTTTTTCAGCTTCCTTTCTTTAGCATCGTTTCATCTCTGGTGCCCTTTGTACTCTTTTTATTGTCTTATCACTGTCTTGAATAAGAACTTATTCAACCTGGTTTATCTGTCACAAATGACTGGGATCTAGGTATCTAGTAGTATCACAAAGCTAATTCATAGATAGAACTATACAAAATGTGCACCCAAAGCTTTTCACAGAAAGATAAACAGATTTATGCACAATTTCTGTGTTGTTGAAGTCTAAGTTATAGGATTAACACTTTGTAATACAGACATAAGATACATAAATTACACAATTTAATTTTGAGCCCACAGAAAACAATTCTACAAATTTTTTTTTTACAAACATTTTGCAAATTAGTTTTTTTTACACTAGTAGCATGCATTTTTAGGGTTGTGAAAATAAACACTTTTTTTTTGTAATAAAAAAGAAATTGTACTAACATTAATTGTAAAATAATTTTTTAAATATAAAATGAATACAAATAATATAACTGTAAATTAACCAGTAACTACATGCCTTTTAAATCACTTTAAATGAAATTTATTAATAACATAGCATTGGATTTATAATAATGGTTGAATTGGAGTAATATAACAATTAATGCTTTAAAATGAAAATAACATACAAATTTTAGATTTCTAAAATGTTACATTTACAATATTCAGTGTTTGGACACAGATACTGAAGTAGCCTAATTGTTCATATGCATCGGTTGTCAGGCACACAAATACTAAAAAATAATTTACCATATTAGTAAATGGACACATACTGAAATGATCGGTTATGCATATTGATTATTGGACACACATACTGAAATGATCGGTTATGCATATTGATAATTAGACACACATACTGAAATGATCGGTTATGCGTATTGATAATTGGACACATACATACTAAAGATTATCGGTTATGCATATTGATAATTGGATACACATACTGAAATTATCGGTTATGCATATTGATAATTGGACACACATACTAAAGATTATCGGTTATGCATATTGATAATTGGACACACATACTGAAATGATCGGTTATGCATATTGATAATTGGACACACATACTAAAGATTATCGGTTATGCATATTGATAATTGGACACATATACTAAAGATTATCGGTTATGCATATTGATAATTGGACACACATACTGAAATTATCAGTTATGCATATTGATAATTGCACAGACATACTGAAATGATCAGTTATGCATATTGATAATTTTACACACATACTGAAATGATCGGTTATGCCTATCTGCCGTCGATTAGACAAATACTGAAATAACCTGTTATGCATATTGGTTGTTGGACACAAAAATACTAAAAATAATTAGTTATGCATATCGGTTGTCAACTTGAGTACTGAAATAAGTTATGCGTATGGGTTATTGGATACAAATGCTGATATAATCAATTGCATATTGGTTGTTGATGCACAAATACTGAAAAAACGTTATGCAATTTGTTAACTGGACACACAAATACTGAAATAATCGATGATGCATATAATCGGTTATGGATATTGGATGTACAAATACCAAAATGATCAGTTAAGAATATTGCTTATCAAATACATAAATAATAAAATAATTGGTTGTGAATGTTAGTTGGACACATAGACCAACTGAAATTGATTGGTTCTGCATATCGGTTGTGAGTCATATAAATATTGAAATAATATGAATTACTTGGCAAATGACTTTGCCTCCTGATAGTAAACACTGGATGAGTTTGAGGTGAAGACTGTGGAAAGGGCTGGACTTTGTACTCACACACCTACATGCATACAAACTCTCTTATTTTCATTTTAAGCCAATGCATACTCGCGCTTCCAGCATAGCAAACAAACCATAATGATACGATCAGTTCACTTCAGGCTCTTGAGTTTATAACCTACTTCTGCTGAAACTCTGAAGCCCCTGGGCTCTGGTCTAGCCCTATATGTTGGCATTCAGCTTGCACGTATTTGTGTATTCATTAGCACAATAGTCCAACCTAATTCCGCTCGTATTTGTGAAGTTGTTTAAAGTTGCATGCTGTGAAACTCGCCTCCAGCATGCATGCAATAATAAGCTAATGTAAATCTCCATGAGATGCAGGTTTGTTAAAGAAGGTGTGTGTGTGCGGTCAGTGTTTACTAAATAAAGGAAGGAGACTGTGTGTAAGCCTTCAGAGATGGCGTAGTGCCGAGTGTGGAGTCGTCTGTATAAACTCCCTGGGTTCAAAAGGCCACCAATGGTATTAATCCCTAGCAAGTGGTGAGATTTCAGTAAACGCCCACTCTTTAAAAATAGCATAACTCAATTTGACTTGCTGCTGCCTGGCTGCAAGCCCACCCTATATTTTTATACTGTATATAAATATATAAAAATAAGATTTAAATTATGCAACCAAAATAGATACAAGTAATTAAATTGTAAGCATTCTTAATTTGAATTTTTTTTTTTCCATACCATGTTTTAATAAAGGTGAGTTTATAAAGTCAGAAGGTGGTGTGTGCTTCAGTAAGTTACGGCTGTGTTAGAGACTGAATGCTGCTGGGCTCCTGGCTTTGCTGACACTGGCGATTGTTTTTGTCCTTTAGCTGTGAGCCGTCAGCAGTAATGGGAGCTGAGTGTGGATGTAAGAGTTAATGGGCTGCTCCTCGCTCTGAAGGCAGCAGTGGCTGCAGGAGCTGTTTTGATTATAGTTATTGAACATGCCATTAGTCTAGGGATGGAAGCCACACACCGTTCTGTTAGTCTGGGGTCAGATGAGGAGAGCACTGTTTACCTACAGTCTACAGACGCCCAGGTGTTCTCACATAAACAGACGTGCTAATACACTTCTGATGAGCGCTAGGATGGTTGAGTAGACGTCTGACAAACTGACAAAGCCATTCATGAATTTGACTTTCATTTGTATTCATTGTATTTTTTTAAATCCATTTTTATTGATGTATTTACTTGATTTAATAGTAATTTAAAAATGTGAAGTGATGTGAAGTTTTGGACTTACGATCTTTTATTTATTTATATATATATATATATGTGTGTGTGTGTGTGTGTATATATATATAAATTCAGAAAGAAACAGGTCTAATAAGCTGTGCCGTTAGAAGGAATTTATTTTTATGGGTTAGATATTTATTCATATTTATTTTATTATTATTATTTTAGATTCACATGCCTTTGTTTTTGTGTATTAAGTGTTGATTTTTATTTAATTTCATTTAAATATTTTATATATTACTTTGATTAAAAAAAGAACTATAAGAAAATGAACGATTAGAAAAATAAATTAAAATATTATATTATTTTATAATTATATGTACACATGTGATAGATGGTTTTGGCACTTGTTTTGTGTTTCATTTATTTGTATTAATTTAATAATTTTTTCAAACCAATAAAGATAGCAATATTTATTAAATATTCCATATTTTGATTTCTTTCAGCTTACTTTAATAACAACAGCAATAATTATATTGTATATAAATAATAATAATAGTAATATTTTTATTTTATTGAATATTTTTTTTTATCCAAAGTCCTTGCTCTGACCCAGTGAAGAGAATGCAGTAGAAATCCCAGTACCCTCGATCACCTCCGCAGACACTCATCAAGCGTTCATGTGACTCTAGTTTCTCTCATACACATGTAGAAGCGGTTTGGGAGTTCCCGTGCCTGGCCGGTTTGTTGTCTCCTCTTATCTCCACTCTCAAGAAAAGCACTCCTGCACTACTTGTACTAAATTGTGTAAATCTGTGGAGGAGGGCTGCCGCCGTCAGCAGTGTGGGAACCATGTGTGTGAGTGCATGTGAACACACCTTTGGTTGTGTGTTTCCTGAGGGATTTCACAGAGGGGCCGAACTGAACTCAGCCATGTGTGTGTGCTGGGAAACGAGCTGGTCTCTGTGTTCTGTGATTCTGTTCCCAGTAATCCCAAACTGGTTGCAGTAAGAGACACTTCTTAAAATAAATAAATAAATATTATTAATTTTTTTATTATTATATAATATTATTTAATATACTATTTTACTACAATAATATATTTAGCAATTCATAATGTTTATTATTTTAACTGTGTATATATAGCAATATATCTGCATAATAATAAATATAGTAAAAAATTATAATTATAGGTTTTATTTTGTTGTAATAATGTATAACAATAATATTTTATTTTTATTTTATTGATGTTATGTTAATTCTAAAATAATATAGTATAATTGTATTACAGTAATCATTATTTAATATTAATGATTTTGTATATATAGCTATAACTAAATATTTCTGTATGTAATTGCAAATTTTGTTTATATATATATATATATATATATATATATATATATATATTTTATATATATATTTTTGTGCAGTATTTTAGTTTTATATAAAAAAAATAATATTGATATTTGTTATATTGATGCAAATAATAATAATAATTATTATTATTATTATAAACTTTTATTTTATCATACAACATTTATCTTTCTCCATGTTACTATATTTTATATAGTACTATATTTATGTGAAACGTCTTCACTTTTACTGCCGCTTGAGCCTTTATTTTGGCAGCAAACTGAAGGAAGACATCTGTGTGAAGTTGTCTTTGTGCCAACTAGTCATTAGTTAGATTTGTTTAGTTGCTGCCAAAATGTTTGGATTGCGTGAATGTTGTAAAGTCAACCTGGAGTGTTTTGCATTGATAATGAGAAGAGCACACCATAGACAGATCACTTCCTTAGATGGAGTTCACGTGGAGTGTTTGCATAATATAAAAGCGCTTCGTATGTATGAAAACTGCACACTGGGAAGTGTGTATAATAGACTAGAGATGGAGTGAAGCTCCTTCCCATCAGTTTGAAGCATGCAGACTTTGTGGTTTAGTAATTGCACAAGGCCATAGCGTGATTAATTTGATTAATTGCGCAGCTCCAGCGTGAGTGTTGGGGGTCTCTTTTGTTTTCTGAGTCAGTCACGTTCTTCCGCTGTCTGTCTGACCGCACCAGGCCTGGATTGCTGGAGGGAAATTACAGGAAAAAGCAAGCCATGCACAAATGTTCATGATTACAGCGTCCAGCCCCACCCTCGACTGCACAGAAAGGGCTGACACACAGAGAGAGTGCGCTGATGCAAGAGGAGCCGGAAGAAAGTCTGCTGTGGACTGGCCACTTCAAAGGAGTGCAAATGAGGCCTTGCTTTAATTGTCTGATTTGACTATGATGGCTATGCTTTCCGTTGTGAAAGATTTGTTTGTGAATAAAGCAGCATGTCCATATAACATGTTCAAGACTTTTCAGGGCAAAATAGAAACGGAAATGAAGTTCTAGGCAGTGCTGAAGCAGATGTGAGATTTTGTTTGTTTTTGCAGCAAGTTATTTTGGGTTTTAAAGCGTGCAAACAAAATTGCCAGTAAAAACTTTCTTTAAAATTTGATGTTACTAATTAATAAAAACATTATATAATATATAAATAAAATAGAAATTAGATAAATGTATTTACATTTTATAAATATTTAATATTTTTAGTTTAATTTACTTATAATTAATTAATTTTATATAAATGAAAAATGCATATACATACACACACTTATTATTAATAGAAATATAAACTTAACTGTAACATAAACATATTTTCTACACATTCTGTATATCATAAACAACAATGTTAACGTGAAAGCTTGCTAAATCCTAATTGCCTATATTCCCATGCAGCTTGTGCATAAAATACACTGATTGAAACCTAAAGTGTTTTCTGCTGTCCGCATGATGACAATTTGGAAAATCCCTAGAAATGGCGACAGGCGGGAGACGATGGCTGGAAAACCAGCGGAGGTACACCTTGCTCAGCGTCTGCCTTCCCTCATGCATCCAGCTTTTATCCCCTCATTAGTTTGCGCTGCACATCTAGCTGTGATGCCCGAATGGCGTGACTCTGGCAGTGGAGAATTATAAAGCTTGTGCGGAGCTTGAATCTGATTCACGTCAAAATAAGTCTCTCTCTGCTCTCAGACGCTCTGATGTGATTGTGCTTGTGTGTGGGTCTCTGCGGATTGGCGTCTCGGGCAGACTGACAGAAGCGTGCGGCTCCGTCATTTAAATTCCTGCGAGCTATATCCAGCCATTCCTCTTCTCCAGTAGCTCCTCGGACCCAGACGCTTTTCCATTTTCCCCGATCGACGCAGTCTGGGAATCTGGCTTTCTAATCAGCGCGGCCCAGTAGTGCTCCTTATTTATGACCTCGCATCCCAGCACTCAGCCGGCCCGATCCATCACCTTCATCTGGGCTTTTTTGTCGTCTTCACCCTTCTCTCTTGCCCAGGACCTCTCGCTGTTATTTGTTGCCTGTCTTTTAATTATTCTGCCCGAGAGGAGCTTGAGAAAGCAGCTCAATTAAAGTCCTGGGATTGATGAGCTCGTCCTCCTTATCCTGCCACGCTAATAGAATAGCAGCGGCCCGGGTGGACCAGGGCAGAGAAAGTGTTAGCTGCTAAATTACGAGGACATGCACGAGTGCCTGGTTTTTGCCGTCCCTCCTCCTCCTGTACTTACAGTAATTGCTTTGACCCCTGCAGTTGCACCCTTCTGTATGGAAAAAAGACATTCACGTTGGAAGAGATGCTGCTTCAGCTCCTTTGTACCCCTTACTGCCCAGCTTTATTTGAGATTTCATCTTCTGTTTGGCGGCACATGCTTCTGCATTCATAGCTGTGGCCCTGGAAAGTGCCACTTTACAGAATCCGAATGTCATTGCATTCAATGTTCAGAAGTCAGTACCCTCACTAATGTTTAATGAGTATAAAGTGTTCTAGTACTTTTTGTCTTCGTTCGTTTTATCATTTGAAACCTCCATGCCGGAGTCGTTTAACCCCAGGTTGCTCTTTGGATAAAAGTGTCTTCTAAATGACAAATGACTTACTCTACCTACCCAGTGGCTCAAAGGTGCCATTACTTTTGTTCAAACTTGTTCAAAGTGTATTCGAGTAGACTGCAAGTTATTGCTTGATTGAATGAGATGTTAGTGAGAATTAGCAATTATTTTGGTCACTGTGAACATACTTACTTCTGTTTTCAGTAATCAAGTCAAAAATGATGATTTCTGTTGCACATTAACATATTGGTTATTTTCTTATATTATAGACTTTGTATGTTTTATATTGACCGATATCAGAATGTTTAGAGGGTTGTTGTGAGTAATAAAGGCTGAAATACTTATTTCTGTTGTAGATTTGCACATTGTGTAGTTAACGTGTCAGTTATTGGCCAGTATCAGATATTTTGTATGTATTAGGGCAGCACAATTTGGGAAAAACGTCACATTGCGATTATTAAGGTCAAAATTGTGATTTGCGATACGATATACAGTATATGTGGTTTGAAGCTTGCTTGTTATGAAGGAAAATTCACACACAGATTACTAATAATGCTGAAATCTGTATTTCTCAACTGAGATACAGTATACAGTGCAATCTAGAAACAACAAATTCTAAACTAAATTGTACAAAATTAAAGAACAGTAACATCTTTACATTACTAATTTAAATTAAATTAACATTAAAATAAAATTAAAAAGTACCGATAAATTAAACACATACCCATTTTTATATTTTTACATGTTGTCCTAGAAAAACATTTTAGCCGGATGTAACATATACTTAGTGTATTTCTTTTGGTATCTCTTGTCCAGCGTGCCAATCATTCTCTCAAATCCCTCATTGCTAAAAGTGCGTTTACACCTGAGGCGACTTGGGCGAATATATCTCGCTATTCGCGTGTCAGCAGGGCATAAGCAGCGCATATTTTCTTCGGCGCCCATATTAACAGATGAGAGCACACAGGGGTAGAAGCGCGTAGCAGGTGCAGAGAAATTACATAAATTAAAGCACATAGCACAGTGTTTGCAGAACAACGCTGGAAAATATGACAAAAACATGCTTGTTTAAAGCCTACTGCAGTACAAGCTGCCTGTATGAAAGCACTATTGGTGCGCGCAGTAAAACCGGCGTGTTTAACGCGCCGCTTAATTCGCACGAATCGCTCTGCAGGATGTCTAATTGGATCTTTGCATTGACTTAACATGTAAATCACTCGCGCTTAACGCTTCATTCGCGTCTGGTGTGAACGCAAGAATCAATGTCTTCTTGCGTCCATGAATACATTTGTTTATTTAATATAATCGCAACATTTGCTGTAATGTAATCGCATAGGCTGACATTGCGATTGCGATATGATTAATTGTTCAGCAGTAGTGTGTATTTTATAAGCCAATATCGGAATGCTTATTTGCTTATTCTAAACTAACACTTCTGTTGTGAGTAATAAAAGATGAAATAATTATTTCTGTTGTAGATTTGCACATTATGTCATTAACATTGGTTATTTCTACTGTAGAGATGCACAGTATAATTTTAACAGTCAGTTCCCCTCTAGTAAATTATAATGATCAGTTATAGTTAGTATCGGTTGATACAGTACATAAAAAATTTATAATTTTGGCTGATAATTAACCGATATATTGTGCGTCCCTACAACAGAAATAATGATTTCAGATGTCATTACTCATAACAGAAGTAGACATTGTTTTTTATAATTAAATATTGGTTATCAACCGATATTCACGTTTTTATCTATTGTATCGGCTGTATTTTAAATGTAGCCTATCTAAAAATAATTACTGGCCAGTATTACTATTAGTGTTAAGTTGACCAAAAAACATGTCGAAATGAATATCCATTTTTATTATAATGTTGTGATGTCTAATTACTCATGTTGCATTTAAAATTATTTTAGTTTGTAGTGGTTTATTTGTATGTAGACAAAATAAAATTAATATATGTAAATACATTAGTTAATAAAAATAATTAATAAAAGATATCGGTTTATCGGTTATCTGCAATATGAAAATTATTATTACTTATAGTTTTGGCCAGATTTTTTATATTGTATACCTTATACATTGTAATCATTACTTTCTCTATAAAAGTAACTGTAGTCATTTATTCTAAATGGGTAGATGTCATGCTCTTCATCTCGGGTCTGTATGATTGTGAAGAATGCTTCAGTAGTGGAAATATCACTGTATTCAACGCATGACTCAGGTTTCCGAACACATTCCCAGTGCTGTGGATTACGTGTGATTTTCCCAGCTGTGTCGTTTGTCTTGGGTATTAGCGGTGGCAGCGTGTCTTGGCCTTTAATTTAGTCTCTTTGAATTCTGGAGCTGAATCTGAGGCAGTGCATGAATCTCACCTGGCAGGAAGAGCCTGTTTCCAAATCACAGAATGCAAACACGTTAACCTTAAGTGTGTTGTGTTTGTGCATCTGTAGTTTCTTTCTATGACACGGGTTCACTTGTCAGGGCCTCTGTGTTTGTGTTGCATGTAAAGGACTGGTGGAGTGGCTGGTTATGAAATGCTGAATGCAGTGTATTACTCTATTGAGTCACTTCACTTTAAGAGGAATATTTTCAGTGCTTTAAACAATACTTGCATCTATTGGATTAGTGATGAAAGCTACGCTTTGATTTCATTACTTAAAAAATCTTCTTTACTTTCCATTCATAAGATAATGGGTTTTTTTTTTGTGAGGATTTCATTATGAAACAATTTTAGTATCATTTATTAACTTTCTCAATATGTCTCTAAATTTCAAAATGTTTTCTCATTGAGTTGATTCTAACATCTAGTATATTGAATATATGTAAGTTATATTTGTATACAAATGATCTCAAGATTTTGTCAAATGGTAACTGTTATCGGTGAAATGGTAACTCAACTACATGGCAAAATCTATTGAAAGTACCTTAAACTAAATCTTTTTATTGCTTTCTGTTTGCATTGAAGTATTTGTCTGGTGCATTTATCCAAAGCTACTTGTACTACCCTGAAGATTTCATCAACGTACAATTCATGCATTGGCTTGGTGCTACCATTATTGTTGATATTAAGCTTATAAGCTCCTGTTGAATTATGTGTTGTTAGTTGAATGTGAAAGGTAGCGTCATGAATCTGACTTGAGTTCAGTGAAGCCTCTTAAACCCCCTCGTTTGACTCCAGAGTGAGCTAATGCCACACGAGGTCATGGTTGGGCCTGCAGCGAGGTCACATTAAACTGGAGCAGAGGCTGAAAGAGACTAATAGTAGTTGAAGGATCAGGTCTAGCCTGTGCCGCCCTTCTCTGAGGTGTGTCTCTTTCAGAGGCCAGGACTATCCGTCTCTGTTACGCTCCATTTTGCTAAGCTCAGCGCTGTTTTTTTGTGTGTGAGTGACCAGAGATTTGCACTAATGTGCTCTGTTCTCGCTCAATCCATCGCAAAATCATCTGACATCCTGACTGTGGGCAGGTGCGAAGGCGATAAAGGATCGGTCTTCATTTTATACCCAATTAAATGAGACAGTTACAGATGTGGCCATGCAAAACAGACAAGAAGAGCCATCAAACCTTACAGACTCGGTGAGGTTTGAATTACAAAAACGACACTTTGTTCATACTGGCAAAAGATATTGTTCTTACCGATGGTTTGTCATCTCTTATAAATAATATCAAATTAACATTAATATTTATATGGTAATAAATAAATAAAAAATTATATAAATATATAAATAAATATTATATCAAATATCATGTTATTAATCAGTGTAATGCTAAATAGTACATAACTGAAATGTAAATAAAATGTATAAAAACAGCCATTTTATGTTAGGTTGTTGTTAAGGCAATGGTTTTCATTTAGTTTGAGGAAGTACTAAAATAACTCCAAAAACCCCAACAATAACAAAACAGCAGTGTTGGGCAAGCTACTTGGAAAATGTAGTGAGCTAAGCTATCAGTTACTCTACATTGATAGAGGCTTAACTACACTAAAGCTACTACTACCGTGAGAAATGTAGCAAGCTAAGCTACAGCAACATGGCAAAAGTAGCTTAACTACATCTAAGCTATTTTTTTTTTTAATTGAACCAATTTTAAATCAATTAGTGATAAAAAAAAAAATGTCATTCAAACTAATAGGCGCGCATAATTGTGCAATTATTTATTTAACAATTGTTCCAAACAAAAAGAAACATTATAACAAATAACAAAAGGTGTCGAGAGTGTGTTTGTATTATTATTTGAATGCATGCATATGTTTAACTCAGTGCAGCTTAAACCACAGGACAAACACAATAGTAGAATTAGAAACTACTCCAAACAGTTGTCTCAGTCAGCATCATGAACTTCTCGAGGTACGGCCCGGGTGACTCCCCCGTCTGGATTAATGCCCCTCCGTCCTCTGCCATCTTTCCAAAAAGTGTTCGCCCAAGCATGTCACGCGTCCGGTGCAAAAGGTGACGCGAACACCAAAAAGCTGATTGCCAACCGCAGTAAAAAGTCACCGTCATTATTGAGGCTGCATTGGCCCGTGTATGGTGGTGGTGTCATATACTGATCTAGGATCAGTGATCCGTAGCATTTGTTTTTCCGATTTGTTTTTAAGCGTCAGAAATGCTTGGGAAATGTAACGTTAGCTTGTGTGGACGCTACCGCGCTACTCGATCAATAAAAGAGCTTCGCTACTGAAAAGCTATTTGATTCGGAAAGCAGCGACGCTACCAACACGCTACTGAGAAATTGAGTTAAACTAGTCTATTCTGAAGCTACAAGTAGCGACGCTACTGTCCATTACTGCAAAACAGAATAGGCATGTTTAAAATAACTGGATAAGCAAACTATAAAAATAAACACTAATCCAATTAAAATAATATGTAAGGGATAATGTAGAGGCAGCCGGTAGTTATCACAGAAATAAGCCCCGACAGTGTGATCAGTACCCGGCGCGATAACTACCGGCTGCCTCTACATTATCCCGCTTATTATACGGCTACTTGCCACATAAGAAAAAAAAACTGGACATGAATATGAATTTGAAACATTTTATTGGCATATTTGTTTTAATTTAACATTTTCATCCTTCCACGAAACGCTATAGTACCACGTGACTAACATTCAAACGTTAGTAAGAAAATTTATAACATCTACATATGAATATATAGTAACGGATGTATGTTAGTTATTTACAAGTATTAAATTGCACCTAAATGTTGTCCAGTGTTTGTCACAAGATGGCGCCAAACGGTAATCTTTGTTGGCGCGGAGGGATTGTAAACATATAAGTAGTACAGGCTATGCATTGTTACTTTGGAAGTTATTATTTGAAAAGAACGAACCTGCAAATGTCTCGACTGACCAATCAGAATCAAGCATTCCAGAGAGCCGTGTGATAAAAAAGAATATACTATACTGTTATAAAGTAGTGCATATATATATATATATATATATATATAATTTGCATAATAAAAAAGGTAAAATAAAAAAATGTTACACAGTTTGAAGTAGTCATAGACTGAAATAAAAAAAAAAACAATATCTTCATGAGTTAAGTCTGTGTTTTTCTCTATATAAATGTCTATAAATAAATACCTGATGCTGAGCTGACACTGTTTTGAAAAGCCGAGTTACATTCATGCTACCGAAAGACAGCTTTTAGATAGTTCCTCCTGACACTGGTGATATTTCTGGATGCAAATCTGAAAACTTCTCTGCGTACTAAAATACATATATAAACACATATGATATTTTAATGCTAGAGAAGTTACATTAGCGCGGGTGTGAGCACTTCAGCGGCTGTTATCTCACTCTTCATGAAACCGCTCATCATGGTGTCTCTTCAGGTTTGACTCTTTAGCGAAAGACACGTTCTGTCACAACCGATTGTCACTCAATTATCTGCAGAGTTTTACGTGAGTTTACTGATAGCATGCATATTCAGCGGCGTGCCTCTGAGTCTCGTTGAGGTTTATGTAGGTCTGTGTTGTCTTTTGAGTGTGTGTGGGCGTCCTGCCAGTCCCTGAGAGAAAAACGGCATTAAAAGAGAAAATTGAGGGTTTTTTAGGATTTCACATTACATTGGGAGCGGAGCGACGGGCAGCATCAGTGGAACAGCACTGGGGAGGTCTGGGACCTGGATCCGGCCTTTGAAGGCTAAAGAGATTAATGCTTTCCACAGCTAATGCAAATGACTTTGGCAAAAATAAAGAGTTTGCACAGCAGCAAAACGAGCCGGTTCTGCTTCCCTGCCCCATCACGCTGGCAAATCCAAATTATGAGAATGTCTACATCGCATCAGAGAATGCTAATTGTGTACGCTGCAATTAAATTGCAATGATTTTATTGCACTTGAACATTAGGTTTTTATTAAGATTTCTTCTTGTCTTGACTCTCTTAAGTTTGATTCATTTCGTTGGCTTAGTAAACATTTAAACTGCCCTTTTTATAGTAAATTTATTAATATTCATTCATATTTTATTATATTTTTTTTTCAGAAATCTTCATTCAAGTCTCTGTTTATATTAAATACTATGTAATTTATATTTTTATTTCTGAAATTAATTGCATACATTACAATAATAACATAATTAGTATTATTTATAAACAATTCTTTATTTAGGTTTTTAGTAGTGCTTGCTAAATGTATAATTTGGTTTATAATTGAGATATATTTTATACACAATATCACAAAATATAATTAAATATTCCAAAAAACTTCATGCATTATTATATGAATTTGTAAATAAAGATTTATATGCACAAAAATATGACTGAACCTTTTGAGATCATATAATATAAATAAATTATAAACAAATATATATGTGTGTGTTTGTGTGTACATCCGTATACTGTATTTTCAAAAGATATACTGTATGTGTGTGTGTGTGTATATATATATATATTAAATAAAAGTACTCACAGATATATTATGTAAATAAAAAAAAATATATATATATATATATTTTTTTTTTCATCTAATTGCCTTTTGCCTGCAATTGTAGTCAGTCCTATTTAAATAATAATATATAAAAAAAAACTTATCAAGCTGCTTGCACTAAAAATGTTTAAATACAATACATTGTGCATGCATATATTTTTTAAATCATAAAGGCAGCCGAGGAACACTACCCAAAGGAGTATGTGCGGTGAAATCTAGAGACAGTGGTCACAGGCGTTAGCAGAAGGCTGTTCCCAGCAGCAGATCACACAGACCTCACGCTCCCTACAGCAACAGATGGACATGGCTGGAGGGAACACCGTACATGAGAGACGCTCCAGTCACAGGCCATAGATCGGACCCTTCAGGGGCCCGCGGGCCTCGGCCAGAGCGTCCCAGCTGCCCTGCTCTGTGCCCATGTGTTGCAGGAGTCCCATTGGCTCACTGGGCCCTTTTTGTTTCACCAAAGTAACTGTATCATAAAGAAAAACATTTTTTTAGGTTATTCAGTGCTCAGTCTCTTTGGAATTCCCTCTGAGCAGAGCTGGGTGAAAAAAAAATGACAGAGTTATGTACAGAGTTATTGTGTTAGTATAAAATTAGGGTTCTTCTAAATGTCTTGATTCAGTTTTGTGAAGCGAGCAAATTGATTCAAAAGTTTGATTTGGTGGTTTTTGTTCACATTAAAAGTTTAATGATTTGTGTCATATTCAGTTTGATAAATATAAAATGAAGGCTTTTGCTTCTTGCATTAAATATTTTGAATATGTCTTTATTATTTTTTAATAGGGTTTTATGATAGCTTCTGGCTAATATTATCAATCTAATTGGCTGTAATTGCTTTTTTTAACATTATGTTTATATAATATATGTATGTTAGTGTGTGTGTGTGTATATAAATGTATATATGTATATGTATATATGTGTGTGTATATATATATATACACTATATTACCAAAAGTATTCGCTCACCTGCCTTTACTCATTCTATGAACTGAA
>JAUCNO010001091.1:11558717-11582336 GCA_032353835.1 Enteromius viviparus | reverse complement strand
GCAGGAATATAATTAAACTTGAACATTTATTTAAACAAACCAGGGCGGTGCAGACAGCGGGAACCCGTCCTCCATGATGTCGCAGTCATCCTCCAGGGTGGTGCAGATTGCGGGGAAGCCCACCTAGGCCGACCAGCCAGTTTGTACACCTTCCAAGGCGGACCAGACGACAGAACTGCCCACCTGGGCTTACCAGGCAGCGGGAACGCCCTCCAGGGCTTACCAGTCAGAGGGAACGCCCTCAGAGAAATCATAGTCGTCCTCCGGGGCCGAGCAGGCTGTGACTGCGCCCTCCGGGGGCCGAGCAGGCTGTGACTACCCCCCTTCTAGGTTGACCTGACAGTGAGAGCGCCCTCCAAGACCAAACAAACTGAGATAGCGCCCTTTTAGACTGAACCGACTGTGATGGCGCCCTCTGAAACTGAACAGACTGTGACAGCACCCCTCTTGGCCAACTGGACAGCGACTCCACCGCCACCAATGGGGTCTCTGGAGACTCTACGGCTGACGCCGACATCTCCAGAGGAGGTGCAGCCACTGGCAGACCCGGGGGAGTCTCTGAGTCAAACACGGGATCAGGCGGTTTGGGCCATGGGACCTCACAGTCTTCACAGGGCTCCAATGATAATGAACCTGGATCACAGACCGGATCTGGCGAATCCGGCCATAATGGATCTGGATCACAGACCGGATCTGGCGGATCCGGCCATAATGGATCTGGATCACAAATTGGGTCTGGCGGATCCGGCCATGTTGGATCCGGATCACAGATTGGGTCTGGCGGATCCGAATCACAGACCGGGTTTGGCGGATCCAGCCACACATAATCTGTGTCACCGTTTGGTGGATCCGGCCACTTGCAATCCAAATCGCAGACCAAACGTCTGGAACACGGCTCCTCGTACCGTGATTCGGAAATGGGACCCATAACATGCGTACTATGCATCGCGAGGACCTCCTGCAGCTCGACTGGCTGCGTGACTGGGACTGACTAGGTAGAACACGGCACCCCGTACCGTGCTACAGGGGTAAGACCCGTTACTGATTGGTTGAAAACAGTGAGGGCCTTCGACAGCTCTCCTGGCTGTACAACCGATACTGAGTGGACTGAACACGGACCCTCTTGCCGTGATTCAGGATTAAAACCTGTGATTCGTGGGCTTGGAACCGCAAGGACTTGACAGCAATCCTGGCTGTAGAATCGGAACCGACTGGGTATTAAACCACTCTCTTGATTTTAATGGTTTTGACCCTATTGGCGTTCCATATTCCTCGCGAGTGTGGAGAGGATGAGAAACAGTGGAGGTTTTGCACGGCGTTCCAGGCCGCGAAAACAAAACCAAAACCATTGCACATGGCTCAGCAAGGCGGTCCCCATCGAATAGCTAGGCGTAATCCAGGCAGCTGAAGAAACTTTCCCGGTGTTCGGGGCATTAAAACCAGCCTAGGCTGCGAACAGGTCCATGATGACGCCATCTTCGCATTTGTTCAGTTGTTCTGTCACGATCCGGCTGTGGAATCTCACGCTCTCGCTTCCTTGTGAGCAGGCAGGACTATAACTTGAACATTTATTTAAACAAACAAAACAAGGAAAATGCGAAGAGCAAAGCAGAAACGAACAATCATACATGCAACGTTAACAACTGACATTGATTAGTCTGTGCACTTAAACCAAGCTCTGTCTAGTGTTCAAAGACTAAAGATACACTTGGAAAAGACAGCTGGCAGATAATCAAACACAAATGACAGGGGCGGGGTTACAAACGAGCAGAACACATGGGGGAACAGAATGGAAACAAACATAAGAGCACATGGAAGAAATATTCAAACAAACACAGAACACGCCTACAGCGTGACAATTACGCTATTACAATTATGTTAGCCGCGAATAAAACCTGTAGGGTTTCTTTTCTGCAAGTTTTCATGCCTGCCAAGGCCGTATTAGCTGTACTAATTTATTTTTTCAGTGCTGATGCCGCTCTCTCTCCTGTTGCGATCTTCGGTTTTGAAATTAGATGATTAATAAATGGCTGCGCATATCCGTTGATTTAATTGAAGTGGCCTCTGTTAATTTTGGATAAAGCGCGACAATACAAGACCGGAGTTATACTTGTTGCAGAGACACGTTTATCCGGCCAAGTATAAAAATAAAAAAAAAAGTGTAGACCTGAATTACTCAGAACACCTCAGAAGTAAAAAAAAAAGTGTGATTTAGCCGTAGTTTAACCTTCTTAAAGATTTCACAGTAATTCCTAGTAAATCATCTATAAAATGATTAAGTTTTGATTAGAGTGAGGTGAAACCAGAACAAAGCAATTAGTTAGCTAGCTGTTCACTTTATTCAGATGCATGTTAGAAAATATTACTTCAACTACTAGTTTAAATAAACCTGCAATTTTTTAATGCTTTTAAATATTAATATGATTGTCCTAAAATAATTGACAGATCTAATAATCCTACAAAAATTATGAAAGCTACTTTTAAAATTTGCCTTGACATTGACAGTTTTTTCTTTCTTTAATTAATAGCCTATAATAAGCAGAAATCACAAACTATGTCTTTGTAGTTATGGCCAATATTGGGCCTGCAAATTAAGGCATGCTTTTTAAGTGATCACTTAAAGGGCTGTGGTAACAAGTTTTGACGAGCACAAAATAAAGTGTGCTGCAAGAGAAATCTCCAGCAATGCAAGGTTATACGCTCTGATTTAGATTTAACTTTATTGTTATTACACATGAATGAAGTGCAGCTTAGGTCTAACCAGGAGTGTAATAATCAGCAAGTGGAGGGCAAAGATGTCAGTGTGGGGCAGAGTTCAGCTGCATCTAGTCCGGGGTAACCTGAAGTGAAAACAGTCTGCAGGCAGGGTGAGAGGAGTCCTTAAGAATACTGTGTGTTCAATGCAGACAACGTTTCTTCTGGATGTCCTCTATAGTTGGAAGTTGAGTTCCTGTGATGCGCTGTGCAGTTTTCACCACTTCCACTGCAGTGCCTTACGCTCAGCAACAGTGCAGCTCCCATACCACACTGTGACACAGTTAGATAGGATGTGCAGCGATATTAGTTCACCAGAATGGCTGAGGATAGTTGGTTCTTTAGTGTTCACAAGAAGAGGCGCTGGTGAGCCTTCTTGACCAGGCTGGAGGTGTAGGTGGTCCAGGACAGGTCCTCCAAGATGTGGGTCCCCAGGAACTTGAAGGAAGACATTGGTTGAACAGCCTTTTTGATGCACCTCTTAAGATTAGCCCTGGAAGTGCTGTAGGCCTGTGCATCACCTGACCTGAAGGCAGTGTTGCGTGAGGCGCACCTCATTCATCCACATCTTCTGATTTGGGTATATGGTGATCTCTCTCTGGATTGTAACATTGTCTGTGGTGGTGTTAATGTAATCCAGAACAGAAGAAGTGTAGCTGTCTATGTTGGTGTGAGAGCCACAGGTGGCCTGGAAAGCAAACACAGTCCAGTCTGTTTGTTGAAACCTGTCCTGGGGCATTTTCCATAAAACAAGTTTACCAAGCCAGGCTTATGGCAGATAGTCTGCCTTATTTTAATACAAAGTAACAGGTAATAAGTCAGACTAACTGAAATAAGCCTGGTTTATACTCTAATCCTGGTTTATGGAACAGGCCACTGGAGTGTGATGTCAGCCCCCGTTGGGCAGTGATGGTCCTCACTGATGGCTTCACACAGTTAATGGGGTGTTGTTTCCTTTGCTCCTAAAATTTCATCAAAACATTTCCTGTCACACCAATGTTTATAAGTTCGAGTAATTAAAATCCCCCGCAACAATAAATGCAGTCTCCGGGTGAGCAGTCGGTTGTTTAATGATGGCCACATGAAGTTTGTTATTAGAAAGCTTGGCATCAGCATCAGAAGGAATGTAAGCTTGCAGTTACAATGGTGGATGTAAACTACCACGGCAGATAAAACGGTCTACACTTAACCATAAGAAAATATGTTTGCAGAGTCTCCCAACGATAGCTGAGTTTGTGCACCAAGCTTGGTTAACAAATACACAATCCTCTGTCAGCTCGGAAAGTGTGGTGCTCAGCTAGAGCAATAGCATTGTCTGGTATACCACTGTTTAGCTATGTTTCCGTGAAAACCATGACATTGCAGTTCCAGAGTCTTTTACTGTGGTTGATTCGGAGTCCATTTTGTTCACCAGTGACCGTACATTGGCGAAAAAATGCTGGGCTCAGGACAGGCTCTGCTATTTCTTCATATACAAATATTGAGAACTTTGCTCAAGTTTATTGTGTAAACTATAATAAGGCAGTCGCACAACAAAGTATGCTGGCAATAACATAAATTAAAGCACACGACGTTCGGGGAAGAACGCTGGAAAATACGACAGAAATAGCCTGCTTGTCTTAATAGTCTACGGCAGTACAAGACGCGGTTCAGCTGCGCGCCACAAACGCTGCCAGTATGAAAGCACAAACGCCGCATGCCGCTCACGCGCTGCTGACGCCCTGTTGACGCGTGCAGTGTGAAACCGGCGTTACATTATATTTTAAAGTACCAATGTCACAGAGTAATTACCCACTGACGTACTGAGTAATAATAATTAACTACATGTACAGGTTAAGGTTAGGATTGGTTTAGGGTCATTTGCTTGTAAATATGCATAAATTATTGTTATAATAGTAAGCGCATATAACGTAATTGGTTAGCCAGTCCTGTGTGTTGTTTCGTACCTCAATAACTTTTCCTCTGACTGTGCCGATCATGTGCTCTAAACACTGCGTGATGCCGATGTTGGCTCCACTGCCCACATGAACGTTAATGGGAATGACCTGAATCACCAAAACACTGAATCAATTTTATCTGAATCAGAACCTAAAAGCAATCTATGAATGCAAGACTGATAGATCAATCAGAAATTGTGATGAACACAAAATGAACGTGTTTGTGACAGCTGTATTTGCCTATGAGTTTTCATACCTTCCCTAGACAGGAGAGCTGAGATTGCCAGAATCTCATTCGTCGAGAGGTTGAGAAGGAGGGGTTTGTTGGTCCCGATGGAGCTATCAAGATCAGGGGGGATCCAGGAAGTTTACTCTGAAAAAAAACAAAAATTCTGATCAGATTCAGACTACAAACAAACAATTTGGTGCATTTGCAAACAAATATTGCAATGCACTATGAGCCACAACCTGAGAGGAGACACTTTTACAGTTACACCAAAAGAAACGACACCCTGTATTTGCCAAAAATGTATGAACTACTAATTGAAAGACAGAAAACATGTAGTAGATTGCATACAACAGTTTTATTAGGAAAGCTTTGATCGTGTTGATCATATAGATGCCTTAAAAATCAAATATATATAAAAATTATGCAGTGTATAGATATTGTGGAACTAAACCAACAAAAAGAGCAGCACATACTGGTTTGTTGTGTGACAGCACCCCCACAGCAGGGTCCCATGGCCGCTTGAGGAGCAGAGAAAGAGCCTCAGCTCCTGCCGCTCCAGTTTTAACAGAGGATGACAGCAACATCCTGTCGATCAGGGATGGTACCTAAAAGGGTAAGTGTGGAGATGTCACAAGTCAAGTCTACTGTAGGCTCCTGCTATGGACACAAACAGCAGTGATGATTATGATAAGGCAACCCACCTTGCTTTTGAGTGTCTGCAGCACATCAAGGTAAGCTGCTAGCATAGCAAGACTCAAAGACTCCACAAGTGTGCTGTGAAGCCAATGTGTCAGCTTAATGTCCCAGTTAATGCTGGCCAGAGCGTGGCGGACCTTACGAGCACATTTATCCACTGCTATCCTGCGCAAGACAGGTTCATTACAGGCCTGTGAAGAGTAGAGACACACAGAACGTTTTCATTAGAACAACCATCTATCCTTCGTTTCTCATTCGGGTCCGTTCTGAACCGCAGGGAAATACACAAGCTTTTTTTGTTGTTGTTGTTTTAGAAATATACTGAAAATAAATCTGAAAGACCTTCACCACAACATGTCAAAGTTGGGTTTAAAAATAAATATGAAAAATATATTACTAATATATACTAAAAATGTCATTCAAATGAATACTTATACTTAAATGTCATTAAAGAAGTTTACCAGATGCTTTTTTCCAATAGGACTTACAAATGAGATCAAACCAATGTCAGCTTAACGTAACACATGTAGCAAAGACTTTTTAAGCTATATAATAAATAAAAAGATACAATAGAAAACTGATACAATAGAAAATACAAGGTTTTTGTTAATTGTAAAATAGAATTGAAAATAAGAGAAGCTACTGTTAGTTATAGATATATATATATATATATATATATATATATTACTGTTGTCAAATGATGATTAATCATATCCAAAATAGAAACGAGTTTATCCTGTGATTAATTATTATGTTTATATTAAAACACATGTACAGTTCACATTTTGAAAGTATTTACATGTAAATGCATTTATATATTTGATATTATATGTAAATATATTTAATATATAAAAATAACACGTTCATTAAATAATGACATGCATGTGTTTGTATTTATTTATACTTAATAAATATACACAGCACATTCAATTATACGATGTGATTAATTACGATTAATCCTTTGACAGCGCTAATATATATATATATATATATAAGCTTTTTTTAAACAATAGAATTTGAACAGAGATTGAGTGAGGAGTTAAAGAGTGAAATAAAGATGTTTTTTGCCAATTCTTTAGTTGATATGATAAATTTGTAAAATATCATAAAACACAAAATCCAGAAAAACTAAATTAAAATAATTTAATTGTAAAGAAACAAGTTATGTTTAAATTCATTGTCCACGGAAAGCATTTTCTCCTCATGTATGATATGGAAATATTTATCGTGATCGGGTTTCAGTCATTTTAAATAAATGTGGTTTTACCAAATGAAGGTCTTGAAATGACCCATATCTAAGACCGAAAAAATTTGTATTATTTAAAAATATGACTAGCATAATTATTTTTTCAGGAGGATCAGCCAATTAATTTTGCCTTCAAAAAAAGAGAGGAGGATGATTTGATATTTTGTCATCTTGGGCTGGGTTTATCTTTGGTTTACAAAAGTCATTTACGCACGTCAGGTTTGGGTAAAAAAACAAACAGGTACAATCTTAGAACCTGAAATTTTTAATACGCGATCTAAGATCACCACTATTACAGCCAGTGAAAAATTAAACTGAACAAAACAGAGCATACAAGTTAAACCCAGTTTAGGAACTCACACCCTCATCGGCCAGTCTGCTGAGTCTTTCTGCCTGCAGTGCTTTCAATACTTTATTGAAGAGCTTGTTCTGAGCTAATGACCAGCCAGCCCTAAAACAGATTAAAGAAAAGTTGATCACAAACAAACGTAAGAGGAAAACTGCATTTTTTTATATCGTCAGCAGCTTTTCTTACTTGTTGATGTGTTCTTCCCAATCATCAGGAGGAGGTGGTCCATCAGCAATGGTTCGGGCAAACAGAACATGACGTTCACACTCGTTCATCACACTGCGGGCTTTCTGATTGTCATAGAGAGGCATTGGAGTGGGTGTGACCGTCTCCACATCGATGGAAATGTCTGAATCACTGTTGAGGATAAAATCACATCACATATATAAGATGACCACAAAACCATGATTGCCAATTGTTAGGAAATAACAACATCCGAGACACAACCATTTGGAATCTTTGTGTGATCTGATCCACTAATAGAGACACATTTAGGCTCAAGAAGACATGCTTAAGAATCTAGAGTTGTTTATACCAAATGAGAACAGTTAGCTGTCTTTGTCTGATAACACGTACAAACAAGGTAAAAGATATCGTTCTGATATTCCTCACTCACACAGAGGGCTCCGGCTGCCGGCGCGGAGTGACGAACAACATGCGGGTGGGCCGCGCGCTGCTGGCATCTGGGTGGGCGTTCCAGGGTTTGGCATAGCTGTGGTCAAGAAACACGAGGTCCAACTCTCGCTCATGAACCGACAGCTGGAAGAGCAGGGACGTTCCCATCCTTCGAGCCGACGTCTGGAAGTCTCTCTCTCCTCCAGGACGGAACATGGTCCTCTAGCCCCGCACCGAGGCTCCGCGGTTCCCACAAAAATGGGAAACTTGCACCGTAAACATCAACCCTGCAATGAAACAATCTGTCAATGTCAACCATCTGCACTCGTGTGATGTTAGTGTCATCATTACGCACTTCATTGTGTTTCATAAAATGTGACCCCTTGAGCACGAGGTAGATTGGGCGTATTTGCAGCAATAGCCAGTCAAAATAAATAAAGATTTTAATGTTTTATGCCACAAATCATTAGGATATTAAGCAAAGTACATGTTTGATGCAGATCTGCCAATTTTTTTTTTTTATTAAATAAAGATCACAATATTTTCTTTCTGTAAATATAAGGGTTAGTATAAATAACTAAATGAAACCTTTTTCTTTTTTTTTCGTATTATGCATTGCTAAGGACTTAATTTGTACAACTTTAAAGGCAAGCAAAGCCCTTAATGTCAATTTCTTAATATGATGAAGTATATCTGAAATAATTTACTTTTATAATAAATTTTAATTTACTTTACAACACAAATAAAACAATACATTTACGTGCAAACTGAATGTTATGTAATGTTTTCAGACAGTTGGTTTGCAGTTAAGTGAAAATGTACAACAGATTCCCTGATTATCATTCAATATATTTTAGAATGACAACAGTTATGCTTACGTTATATACCACAGGTCCTAGCTATTTGTACTTGAGAAACGTTACAGTGTTTAATTAACGATATCTTTGTTATGATCTTTTTTGGCATTTTGTTAATGACAGTGGTGGTTAAAGTAAACGTACCACAGGTTTAGTGTAGGAAACAAAGTTACAAAGGCTTCTAAAACCCCAAAAACGTGTTGTAAACCTCACATACAGTTCTTAACAGTAACAAATACCGGCAAAGTAACTTAGTGGTTGGTGTTACAGCGCTTATTTTAGTTAAATGATAGCATATTGTATTTTAATGTACGCTAATATTTTCAGTTAGGGGCCATGAGTGGCGATGTGATCCCGGGAGTGGCGCGGGTCGCGAGGCTTCATGGGCGTGTTTAACGGCCCGTGCCATACTGTCCGTCTCATTCATGCCAATTTGCTTTTTAAATCAATAAATTACCTGAAATATTCCCTGTATTGCTTGACTTATGAAACAATGCGTAGAAATCCGCAAACGTTTCCATGTAGTCGTTACAGTGCTACTGTATGGTCTGGCAGGCTGCTAACGTTAGCTTGGAGGCTAAGTCACTTCACAATACTCACTGTCCAGTATCAGGCTCTTTTCATGTCATTTCGTTCCAAAGAACGGTCTTCTGATCAATGTAGACAATACTGAGAAATCGCGTTCATGCGATGAGATAACAATTAACTCCAACAAAACAATATCCACTAATATGAGAGTTCAGCTATGGCCGACAGCCCTTTGCTTTTGTTTTACTACCGCGCCACGGCGGATCAATGGAAAACCCGGACTGGAGCATATCCCGCGTAAGCGGAGCTTCGAGAAATCCCGGACTGGAATTTACATTCCCGATATTAAACTTTTGATCCTCGTCGGTATTTTTTAATCCAAGTACTACATTATCCATACCATTCAAAAGAGTCGATGTGCAACCTCAGAACAATAGGTTGTTCTACAAAATCGGCATATTCGTCTGATACAGGCTCAAACATATAAAGTTGAATGCCAAATACAATGCCATCGTTCGCGCTGGACAGTAGAAATTTGTTTGTGCTTCTGAAATGAGCAACGCTGGGAAACAGCCAATCAGAGCAGACCTCCTCATTACTATTCATGTACCTTCCATATAAGGCAAAAACAGACTGTTTCATTCTAGGGTCAAATTCTAGGGTTGTAAATGGACCTGTAAAACCGTTTCTGGGCATTTTTTCCCCTTACCTAAGCTACATACCTTCTATGTACATATCAGTAGGGTTGGGTACCGAAACGCGGTACCATTATAGCACCGGTACCCAAGTAACCGGTATGTATGCCTCATTTAGGTTCCGTGCCTAAATGACAAACCCAATAAATCTATGGCATTAATATGCAAGCGCACCACTGATGCTGGGGCGCGCAGTAAATCATTTCCGCGAGAGGAAAACGGATCTATATGCGAAGAAACGGGAGCCCGCAAGCTCATTTCAAACCCTCGCGTGTGCATATGTCATCTGCCCGCGATTATTATCTTGCGTTCGCATTTAAATCTCCTTTGTAATAGATATGATTATAAATCAAGAACAAGGCATTTACTGCTGTAAACTGCTTACTAACGACTTTTAATGTTGGAACAATGCTTCATAAAAGAGAAACCAACTGTTTAATGTTTAACTAATGATTTATAGTGTGCAGTTATTATAAAGTGTATCCATTTTTATTTTATAAGTATCGATTCAGGCACCGTTTAGGCACCGGAGCCGTTTTAAAAGTATCGGTTTGGTACCGGTATCGAAAAATCCCTAAACGATACCCAACCCTACATATCAGAGAACAATTTAAAATATTCTCTCAATGCATTCTATGGCACCTTTAAATTGTTTTGATAGCTAAAGTTTTAAACACTCTTTTTAAAGGTTATATTGCACCAGTAGGTCTTTAAATGAGTGAATTAAATCATTCACTTAATTGATTTGTTCCAGTTCAGTGATTCATCACTACTGTCCTGAACGAGTATTTGTCTTTTTGAGTGAGTCATTTACTCAATCAACTCACTGAGCTACACTGATTCAGTTTTGATTAGTTTAATAAAACTGATTAATTTGTGAATTTAACAAGTGATTGGCTGTGTGAATGAGTCAATTTATTCAGGAATGAAACGAGTGACTATTCATGAGTGACTCGTTTAAATCATTCACTCTGAATTGTTCTGCACTACCGATTCATTCATTGTGATTGAATCTATTGAATCATTCACTCAATTAGTTCAACTATTCGACTGTTCATGAGTATTCATTGATTTGTTCAGAAGAATGGATTCATTAAAACAAAACAAGTGACTGTTTCAATATTGGAGTCATATGAATCCCTCACTCAATCAGTTTGCTCTGAAGAAATGATTAATTTGTGAATGTAACTGGAATTCATTCAAAAACACTGAATCATTAACTCAATTGTTCGCTCAAATCATTACGTCATTCATGATCAAAACAAGTGACTGTCTTCACGGCGCTGAATCCAAACAAGTGACTGATTGAGTCATTGAATTATTCACACATGTGACTCGTTCACATTCATTCAGTAACAAATGAATTTAGCTGTATACCTTGAGTGTGTTTATTGAAAGAATCGTTATCATACCAATTACTTTGCTTGTCTAGTTAGGGTTTATGTAGCTTGCAAGCATTCATTCACCTAATCCCATCCGCATTTCCATTCAATCTGTAAAGCAGAAAATCCATGCGGTCAACCCTCCGTGACTGAATCCAGCAGAGCTGTGGCCAATCAGCTTACGATTACAAACATCAGACCCTTGAGCAAGAAAACAGTGGCTGTTTCCGACAGTCGGATGGCACTCTAGGGTTTTGTCCTAATGGACGTGTCATGTTAACGGTATATGACCCTGCTAGCAAGCAGAGAACCACTTACATAATAATACTTTTTGATACAGTGGCAGATCTGGACAAGGCCATTGCAAGTGTATGACAGGCTTGTGTAGCAGAGCACAGTGGGCCATTTTTTGCACCGTGCAGCACAATAGTCACACATGGCAGTCAGCAGCACACAATTATGCTGCACAGATGAGCTCTCACTCTCCATCACACTGAGCGGCCTCATTCTTTCAGCGTTCCTAGCCTCTCCAGACCCTGAGAGCGAGCTCTTTTCATCACTGGGAGTCAGTGCTCATAAGCTACTGCTGTGGTAATAGACGAAGACCTGTCAATATACAATCTAATACATGCCTTTTCTGCCCTGGATTCTCGGTGTCAGCGAAAGGACACGCAGATATCCACTAATGTGCCCGGAATATTGAAAATCAGAAGGAAAACTGCCTCAATAGAGGTTCATGTATATACATACTAGTGCTGATTAATCGCAATTATTCGCATTTTTATATATAAAAATGTTATATATATGAACATAAAATTTGTATTAAATATGTGTATGCATATTTTATTATGTGTATATATTAAACACACACACACATGCATGTATATATTTCAGAAAAATAGGCTGTCTATATTTTAAATATATTCATGCATATGAATTATATGAAAACTAATATATATTGTATGTGTGTGTGTATTTATATATAAACAATAAATATACAGAGAAAAGCCATATATTATGCAGACAGAAACTTGAATTTTTTTGTCATTTAATTACTATTAATTTAATAATAATTTTCAATAAAGATACTATACTATAATATTATACTATGTACTAATTCTTGCACAAGAAATGTTTTATGTATTATTCAGTAGGTAGTTTTGTTTTTGAATTTTTGTTGGTTGATTATTCAGTGTTTTTCAGCTTGTTATCCTTTATAATGCAGTTGAAGATATTGCTAGAAACATTATTATTTCCTGTGCCGTTTTTCATTTCTGTATTTATCTTTGTAGTTGTAGGGTGACGAAATGTGCATAAATCTGCATAAAACTACTGAGATATGATGCTGTTACTGGATGTTACTTGTTGCTTTCTTGCCTTTAAGGTATTGTTTTTGCTATGAACATCTACGATTAATGCAGTGATTTATTCTTAAAAACAGACTCTCATACAAGGATGAACATTAAGCACTGCTTGAAAACAGCTGTCGTTTAGTCAGATCATTAACGGCAGTTGTTTAGTAGTCCTCAGCTTTGAGTGTTTAGTAGACGCAAAACAGGATTTTTCTTTACATATTTAATATGCATTGCTTAGGAGGGGTGGATTATGGCTAATATGTCTCGAGATGGTACCAAAGTAAAGTCTGTCCAAAACAAACGGCGCACAACAGGCGAAGCTCTAATATAAAAAACCCTCGAGTTATTTTTACAGCTAAAGTTACTGGATTTCTGTTCTGGCTGTAAAAGACTATTACCTAACTAAATGGTTATTGCACTTTTCAGTATGGAAATGTGGACTCTCAGTGATCATAATGGATGTGGCCACTCATGCTGAAACCATTTGTGAAACCTTTTGTGCTCCCAGACTAATATATATGATTGCAGTCTGTTGCTTACAGACGTCTGAGAGGAAATGACATATTTGGGCAGCGCTAACTCATTATTGAAATATTCGTCTGCTCACAACATGCAAATGAAGTCCATTAGTGAGTGATTGAACAGATGCTGATTGATACCCTGAACTCGAGCAACGGTCGTCAGGTTTTAATTATGAACTGTAAATGTGGTAAAGTTGACAAAATGGCTGTTATGCATTACACCTTTGCTGCTAACCGATCATTATTTAGCTCCTGGAGCAATTTTGAATCCGTTCTTTGTGAGAGATGGACTGTTTTGCAAACTACTTTGCTCGTTGCAGGTCTCTGTGGATGGCAGTGATTGATTAATCAAGTCTTTGACGAATTAAAAATGCACCTTTGACAGGCCTTGCTGAAATTTGAGGAACATTCTGGCACATTCTTTGTATCATGAATCACTTGTCGACGCTGCAGGGCTTCAGTATGTCAATAGAACGGTTGGAAATGTGACAAAATACTATTTTAAAACTAGTCAGCATTATGACAGTGATAGACTCGTGCATGTCCTGCACACAGTAACAAACACCAATGAACAAGTGACTCGCATGACCAGTTTCTTTTAAAGAATCAGTCAAGAAGATTCACCAACCTACCTTAAGCTTACCTGTGAGTGAGTGATTTGAATCAGACTCCCTCACTGAATCATGAATCATTTGTTGGCACTGCCAGGCTTCAGTATGTGAATGAAATGCTTGCAAATGTAATAAATTTGTGACAATTTAAAACGATTTGCTCTTTGTGACAGAAAGACACGCATGAACACCATGTCAGCATTGCTTGTGTGTAAATGGTTTGAATCAGATTATTAGCGAATCGTTCAGAGCAGTTAGTGAAATTACAACTGACTCCTTTACTGATCCTTGAATCATTTTGATGTCTAATTTATCATAAAAAAAAATATCTGGACCTCTAGTTCCATTCATCATTATCATTATTCTAAATAACCTTTCATTCCATTATCTATCTATCTATACAAATATTAGTTTATTATTATTATAGGGTCTCTATATAATAGTTTATTCATTTTTATTCTAACTAACCTACAAATATATATATCGTCACATCTCGACACTTTTGCGTTGCTTTTTTGTAACTAAAACACCAAGCCCCGCCCCACGACTGACAAAAATAACAGTGTTCGCGTGAGCAGGTGAGAGGATCGAGCGCAGGAATGATCGCGCGCGGATGACATATCAAGCGCACGCGAGGGTTTGAAATGAGCATGTGGGCTCCGTTTCTGTGCATATACATCAGTTTTCCTGTTGCGGAAATGATTTACTGCGCTCACCAGCATCAGTGGTGCACTCGCTTATTAATGGCATAGATTAGCCGCCATAGATTAAGTATGTTTTTCGCGAAGTGGGTTACTGCTGCTGCGGTGTGGTGGAGGATTGGGATGCCGGCTCAGTAACGTGATGTCTATCGGCCATCGGCGATGGATGATGGTATTGTCTATCGACCCAACCCTAGTATTTATTGCACAAACTTATCATAAACAAGCAGTATTAATACATTGCAAACAAGTCGTGTCACATTCCAAGTCTTCTGACGCAATACAAAGTCTTTATGTGAAGAAGAGAGTAAAATACAAGGTTTTAATCACTAAAAATGGTCCCGCTCCATTCACGCACTGTCATCTCATTCAGAAAACATCACCCCCCCCCCCCCCCCCCCCCCCCTGTTTTATTGACAGATGGTAGGTTTAGTGGTAGGGGTTGGGTTATGTGCTCATAAATGTGCAAATAATATCATTTAGATAAAACTGTTTTGACTTTTTGCATTGAAAAATCACACCCCTACATTAATGCAATAATGCTAATGTTTTTACCCAATATATCTTTTAATTCTATAGTATGATAAAATAAAAAAATTATCGTGTCGACATATTGATGCTAAGAGTTTCCTATTTAAAACAACTGAGGACCCTTCAGGTTGAAAAGTTACTAAAAGGGGTACCTTGAGCTTCAAAAGCGATGCAAAAGGGTCAAAATGTGAGGAGTTGGAGTGAGACTGTGTTGGGGATAGAGTTTGTCTGTGGATTAAGGACTGACTGGAAATCTTTAACTGCGTAAGAAAATCCACATGTTGTGCGCGAGGCTCATCCGAGCTCGTTTGTGTATAAGTCCCGGCGTCGCGGGGGAACGCTGAGGCTACGTGCTCGGCTTTAAAACCCATCAATGATTGAAGGGTAAGAAAGACGGCAGGTTATATTCCCATCAACCTGTCTGGAGCCACTTTAGTAATCTGGGAATCTGCTCGCTCAAAGAAACCGTTCCCAGCAGTCAAAACAGAGGCATGGTTTGTGTTGAATCATACATTGGACCAGATAGCGCACAGATATTCTGAGAATCCAGCTCTGGTGAAGCACACCGAGCATGACCCGACTGCAGAGCCTGAAACATGCCGCTTTGTCCCGGAGAGATGAGTGCTGGCGTGGGTGTAGAGGAGCGAGCGGAGGGAAGGAGACGCCGCTCATCCACCCACAGACAGACCCGCTGCTCATCACAGGCTGCACAGAAGAGCAGCGGGAGGCCGAGGTTCACTGAGATTCACTGCATGCAGGAAAATGAGCTGGTGCTTCGGAGGAAGAGAATGGGATCACTGCTGCACACGGTGTTGCAGAGGTACAGGCGTTTAGCACCTTTGAAACTAAACAGGTTATGAAGAGTAAAAAACATGTAGCACTTAATTCTGCTTGGATGCCTGATAGCCAGTATTCTTCCCAATTATACGGCTTCATTGTTGTTCTTATGGAGTATATGTCTTATGTAGTAATAATAATAATAATAATAATATATATATATATATTTTTTTTTGCGTTAATAAATGGTACAATGGTTAAAATTATACAAGTATTATTATTATTTTACACCATTTTAATTAAATTGTATCATTATTGAGATTATGTAAAGTTACATTATTTTAGATTTTTATGGCATTTTGTTTTTTGTTTATTTCAGAACATTTAAAATTCATTGAGATAATATATAATATAATTAATATAACTAATAATAATAATAAATAATAGAATATAGAAAAAATATGTATTACTTAACGATAAAAGTTGAGAATTCAATGTATAATTCTAAAAATCTATTAATATTGTTATTATTAATAATAATAATATATAGTATAACTATTATTACTACTACTACTAATAAATGTTTAATCTTAATATATTAAAATTTCCTAAGAGTTAAGGATATAGTCAGTGATGATGATGATGTATATTATTATTATTAACAACACAAATTTATTTTTTATAATTATATATGTATTGAATAATCCACTTTTAAGTTTGATATATATATATATATATATATATATATATATATGTTTTTTTTTTCCCATTTATTCTATGTTTTGAATTTAATTTAGTTTGGATAAACATGAACCTCAAGCTATAAAATGCAGATCAATGTGCACATGTAAGCCATAATTAATGCCTCCATGCGTAAGAATTTCCCATCATTTCCATGTGGTAGAATGACTGTCCTGTGCAGCCACTCGTGGCTTATTGCTTCAGTACACTGTGTTGTGGAAGTTGTAAGCAGAGAAGGAAAATGTAATAATGGTTCAGCACACATGGAGTTTGAAGGTTTGTTGGTTTCAGAGTGAAAGTCTAAAGCATCTGCCAAACCACTGTCTCCAGCAAAGACGATGTCTCGACAGCTTTCTCCAAATTCTCAGCGCAGAAGAGGGGAAAATAACATGGTTTACGGGAGCGTGGCATGTCATTTTATATCCATCCATTTCTTCAGAATTTCCAACATAAACTGGAAGGATTGCAAGTATGGAATATTACATTTCAGTGGCACAAGTTTTGGTATTTGCAAAGTTTCCAGGAAGCCAAACTGAATTTGTGCATCAGCACCGACCCTTCACCCTCAACACTATTGTGTTGGTCTAACAGAGGCCTGAGGGTCTGTGGCGCTCCGCTAACCAGGTTTGAACTCATATCTGTCCAGTTGGTTTTCCAAAGAGCTGCACTGTTGTTTCATGAGATCTGCTTTTGAAAACTTTCCAATGGATCTTTGCTGGATTAAAGAGCAGGATGAAATATTAATGTGCACATTTTGTTTGGCCTAATCAAGAGATGCGAATGTTATTGCCCAGTATTGTTTTGAGACAGAATGCATGGAAAAGAGAGCCAATAAATTATTTAATGCAACTGAGACGTGAGCTTTACTAAGCCTTTCTTCACTGCTGTGAAATTAACAATGTTAACAAACTTGTGAGCTTTCCCTGTTGATCTGGAGACTGAAACCTAAATTAGGTCTAGTTATTTTTTAATTGTTTCCCCCCTACACACTCTGACATCTACAGCAAACAAAAATAGCTTTAAAATTGCTTCAAAAAGTGTGGTTTCTCTTATAAAACACAAGAACCTCTCGGAAAATTCAGCCTAAAAGGATAGTTTACCCCAAAAATAAGAAATAAATGTCATTTACTCACACTACATCTTTATTAGCTGTTAAACACACAAAAATTAGTTTTTGAAGAATTCTGGCAACCAAACAGTTGACGTAGCCATTGACTTCAATGGTGTGGGAGAAAATACTATGGTGGTCAATGGCTGCCATCAATTATTTGGATACCAACATTGTTCAGAATATCTTATTTTGTGTTCAAAAGAAGAAAGAAGCTCAAACATTTTTGGAACAAGTGTAGGTTGAGTAAGTGACCGCATTTTTAGGTGAACTGTCACTTTAAAACAGTGTGTTGCTTTTGGCACACCATGAACATTATTTCCTGTTCCAAACGACCTCAGCAGCTAACTGCATCCGCCTCGAAAGGCCAGATCTGTCCACGCCACTGACATTTAATGTGCCTGACATAGCCGTTCTGTGTGGGCGTGTTAAGTCCTGTGCTCCGCCATCTCCTTGACCTCCAGGGTCAGCGTGACGCCACGGCAATGCAAAAATACCCGTCTCCCCTCGCTTACAGTGTGTGCTTGACTCCCCTGACATTACGGCCCACTCTTCACTTGTCCTCCTCCCGTCTGTCCTAGACGTCATGGTAAATATCACAGTTACCCTGGCAACATGCGTCCAACATCCGCTTGCGTTCAGCATTCTGCTTGCATCCCAAAACAAACAGCCTGCACAGGAGTCATGCAGACAGACAAAACGGCTCAATATACCCCGCAAATAAAGAAAATATCAGCAAATATCACCTGATTAAATATTAATCAGTTGGTGAGGACTGCAATGAATCACCTTGAATGTGGAAAGTACTTAAAGTATATTTTATGCACATACGTACTGCATATTGCATCTAAATTTGTTACACTTGGCATATTATGTCATCTTCAATGATTCATTACAATAATTGGTTTATAAAATCATTTGTTATGGATCAGACTTCAGTGGTCTTAATGTACGTTTAATTTTTCAGTAGAAAGATAATCTTCCTTGCCATTATTTTGTGCTGCATAATACTCTACTCAGTATTCATAATCTAGTAATTTATGAGCATATGTACTGCCTAATCTAAATGTGCAACTAGGGCTGGGCGATATGGCTGAAAACTGTATTGCGATATCAGTGTGTCATATCGGTCCATATCAATAATTATTTATATTTTTATGACCCACTTAAAATAAGAACCAGGAGAAAATATATTTCATTTTAACATTTTTATTTTAAACTTAACCTTCTTCTGATCATAATCCCCTCAGTTATTAAGACCACCAAAATGTCACCAACCATGGTAAACTCAAATAATTAAAAAGTAAACATAATGTTATATCTTTGTACCGATTCTTTGTCACAAGGCACTGATGCAGAGTCCCTCTCCACGGGGGTCTGCTGCTGGTGTGGTGCTGCAGCTACAGATGTTGTTGGTTGAATACGGCTGTGCTTCAAAGCGTGAGCGTGGCTAAGGTGGTACATCAAGTTATTGGTATTACCAGTTCTGGCGGGGACGGTGGTCTTGCATAATTTGCAGAGGACATTGGTCTGACTGCCACCCTGGTGAACTGACTTTTCCTCTTTTATTTCCTCGCTCATTTTCTGCTCATGAAGGGCAATCCAACAGAACAGCGCAACACAACGATATAACGCAACCAAAAGTGATGCTGTTACATGATTGGCTGTTAGCTTATCACTCCCTATGTTGCTAGGTTACCAGAGAGCGAGTGCATTTGTTAAAGAAGTTCACTTTTTAAAAAACTTTGCTTTTTTACACAGAGCCGTAGATCGCTGAGAATTTGCGCGTTGAATCACCCGCGAAACTCAATGCGTAGCTTGTCACTGATCTACGACCGTTCATAAGCTGACAAAGATTTAGCGCTAATCAAAGAACCGGCTTTACTGATAAGATGCGCATAATATATCGCCCAATATTAGGGCTGTAACAATTCGCGATATGAAACCGAAATCGCGACACTCAGATCCACGATCCTGTGTCGCGGTGTGGATCGCTTTTTTTCTCCCACCCCCCACGAAAAAAAATTGCGATACAAACCGTATCGTGGGTCAAAATTCGTGATATGAACCGAATCGTGGGTTTGGTGTATCGTTACAGCTCTACCCAATATATATCACCCAGCCCTACTACATACTCTGTATTTAAAGTACTCTCACACATTCAAGCTCAAATAATAAGAGTAATTTGTTGTAAATCTCATTATGCTGGTTATCTATGGTTTTTGTTTTAACCGAGAGTCGTGAAAGCTAGTCATAGCATTCAATTCATACACAATTCATTCACAACTCTTAAAATATAATTTATTTGCTGTAGTGCTATAGATTCAAAGTTAAAAAATAATCTGTCTTTTAATTACATGTGTCTTTCTGTTGAATGTGCATGTGAAATGAAGGTACGATGCATGAATTATTGCTTAGGTTGTGCAGATGTTGTCTGGTAGCCTTCCGGGAGCATCCAGTCAATTAACTTATTAAATATTCATGAGCCATGATTTCGGCAGATTGTTTGATTCACCAGCTGATTACTGCACAGCGTATGCCAGTCAGGCAACAAGTTACATAAACATCAAGTAGGGCAATTAATATTCATGAGCAACGACTACACTTCAGTAGGACTTGCAGCATGGATCTTTAATGAACAATGTAAGGTACTTTACATTTTAGTGATTGTGTATTGCATCTGCATTGTGTGCATTCACAGGAAAGCTAAGTGTTGCGTGTGAGTGTGTCACACACACATACGGCTGCAGGCCAGCTTTAGTTACAGCGGCTGAACACAGCTGTGCGCTTAAGAGAAACAGGAGCTGTGAACAAATGACCTCCATCACACACGTCATTCCCACAGGCCCTTCAGAGCACGATTCACTTCTGTCCTGTCTGTCCTTCTGCTTTACTACAGAAACACATGCACTTCAAGCCCTCTGTTAAAAGTGTAATGTACTCCAGGTTAATGCATTGACTGATGAAGAAGTCGAGGGGTGTATGTCTGTGCAAAACATACTGCCATGATGCTAGAGTCTTGCTACGCGTGTGTGGTTGAACCTCAGTGAGATGTCCGGAAGCCAACGCACCACACATCATTCCGGGGTGGAGTGTGTAACCAGATACACCCATCTGTGTGCACGCCACGTGTTCAGATCAATTCAGGTCAAGCACTTATTATACCATCTGTTTTTTAAAAGTTCTCCCTGTCTGCAAACCCTCCGTCCCAACGGAGATAAAGCTGCAGATTGATTTCCACAATGAAGATGATATCCTTCACTGCTGGCATCTAATCGAAATCCACACTATTTTTTGTTTTCAATACGTTCCCGATCGTGTGTATCAGGAAAAAAAATCTAATAAAAATTATATATTTTTAGCAAATAAATTTGCGTATATTTTTGTGTGTATAAATAAATTGAACTTATAAACATACTAAAGTATTTAAAAAAAATTAAATGTATTTTTTTATACAAAAGTGTGTACGTGTGTACAAATGGTGAAAATTACTACTACGCACGTTTAAAGAGATGTTAGGACTGCGAAGTATTAATATCACATGCAAATCATGCATAAAGTAAATTTTTCCAATTTTATAGATGTTTAGATATAATTTTATAGAAAAACAGGTCAAATATAGATGAATGAAATGTTTTTTAGCAGTGCGGTGCATTAGCGTGATTCCTCCGTGGGGCAGCAGACAGGCATTTCCTCTGAAACATACTAATGCTGGTAGCCTATTTGTTTTAGCTCGTAGTAATGCTGCAATGCTTTTTACTTTCATCTATTGCGACAAACAGTCATGAGTGTCATCCGGCGCGATCCAGAGATGATGTATAGAGCCCTGAAAGTGTATCTAAATGCGTGTTTTGATGGGAAGCAGATGGTGTGGAGAGATGGGAGATGGATTGAGACATCATGGGCTCAGCCTCCTGCTGTCTGCAGTCTCAGAAGTGGACGAGACGCTTTAGGATTGACCCCTCAACAGCGGCCACGAATGAGGCTGAGCAGACAAAGCTGATTAACGCAAAGGAAGTGACATGTGGCCAATTTGTGCTTTGGTTTAACCCATCCAAGTGCACACACACACACACACACACCGTGAGCAAACCTGGAGCAGTGAGCAGGTGGAGAGAGAGCGCTGGTTATTCCCACCACCTACAAACCGTGCCGGACCTGGGACCCGAACCCGGGACCATTGGGATACAAGTTCAACTCCCTATTCTTTTGCAATCCACCTACCACACTTGTGTTCTAGCTATTGTGTCCTAAACAGGGTTGTTAACTAAAGCTAAAACTAAAACCATTGAGAAAAAAAATTGTCATCACTGTAAGAATTTGTTTAAAATATCATTTTATGATTTTTTAAAAATATATATCATTTCTGCTAGATGGCAACATTAAATTAATAAAAGCTATAGAGATGTAAAAAATAATAATAAGGACTAATAATAATAGACAACAATTTTACAAAAATGTAAATATAAAATCCAAAATTTATTAATAAAAAAAACAAAACAAAACTAAAATAGAAATGCAATTATGTAAAAAAACTAAATAAAACAATGCAAAAAATTTAAACAAATTCATAAATAATCAGAGACTAAAATTTAAATAAAAGTAAAAACTATAACTAAACTAAAACTGAAATAGAATTAAAGAAAATGTAAAAAAAAAATAATGTTAAGTAATAATGATGATGATAATAATAATAATAATAATAATAAATGACAAAAACAACAATTTTACAAAAATGTAAATATAAAATCCAAAAAAATATAAATATAAAACTGTATTAATAATTAAAACAAAATCTGAAAATATAGTTGTTAAAAAAAAAATAATAATAATTCATAAATAAAATTAAAAAGTTACCAAAGCACATATTTACATGCCGGTGTGTTGCAGTAATGATTTTAGATGTGAAGGCTGATGGATTGCCTGGTCACAGTGAGATTAATTACTGACTGAGTGTGTGTGCTGTGATTGATTAGCAGAGGAGTCTCGAATGCAGTAACATTTCCAGCTGAATGCAGTATGATAATTGTTTGAGATCATGTTATTGTTCCCAAAGCTACTGTCGTTTAGTTGTTTATTAACCCATTGTAAACCTCCATTAACCTGTTGAGCTAACAACTACTGTCTACTTTGAGCAAGGCAAATCAATGCCGATTCACAAATGTGCCGTTTTTCTTTTTAAATATGCATGCACGAGTCACATTGATCTACTTTTGGTTGTTTGCACTAAAAAGGGCTTTGCTTAAGTTGCTGTCGTGTGTTTGTGTCTCCTCTGAACGACCCGCTGTAAATCAGGGCTTCATTACACTTCCAGATGGCAGCTGTTGTCATGCTCAGAATCCAGTCAGGCGATTAGTTTGTGTGTGACGGTAACGTGTCGATGCTATATTGATGCTCTGAGAGGCAGGTCACATCCCGCCGAACAGACACAAAAGTTTGTTTTTCTTGTCATGCAGCGTTGAGATGTCTCTCATCTTATTCATGCGTGAGCCCCATGCGTCTCTCAACACATCTTATGATTCATCCCTACTCTTTGATTTCAAGCCGTTTTATTTCTCTAATAGGATGCATGTTGTCATATGTTGTTTTAGTATTACTTATTACATTTTTAATTCGTTTTTGTAATTTCAATTTACATTTTAAATTTAGCTTACAGCTATGCTTTTGTTTTTAGATTTAGCTTTTTTTTTCTCAATGTTGTAGTAATTTCACTACTTCAACTTTATTTAGTTGCCAAGCCATAAAACTTGTATTTTGTATAGCTAAAAATCTAGACAATATTTAATAAATGTAAATAAAACCTAAATAATGTTTGTAATAAATTATTATTACAAATGTTGGAACCCTAATCCAACCGTAGGAACCTTAAGTGCAGCAGAAATGTTTTTGTAGCCTTGGCCAGATCTGTACCTTGCCACAATTCTGTCTCTGAGCTCTTCAGGCAGTTCCTTTGACCTCATGATTCTCATTTGCTCTGACATGCATT
>JAUCNO010001091.1:11544274-11558617 GCA_032353835.1 Enteromius viviparus | reverse complement strand
ATAAAGTGGGACTAAAATTACTAACAGCCTTTTTGACAGTGAAATAAACTCCCAAGATTACGAAACATAAACACCCATTGGTGCACCTCTAAACCTAATAGATTTCTGAATGCAGTTTGGTTTTCTTTGTACAAAGTGATTGTTTTTGTGTGTTTTAGTATCAGCAGCACTCTCATGGACATGGAGAGCATCGCATCCAGTGGTCGTTCAACTCCAGCTATGATGAACGGGCTTGGTGGGGCGTCTTCCTCCTCCACTAAGGGCTCATCTTACACCTGCTGCTGGGATCAGTGCCACATGCTGTTCAACACCAGCCCGGACCTGGCCGAACACATTCGAGGCGTGCATGTGGACGGCCAGCGCGGCGGGGTCAGTGTGTGTGTGTGTGTGTGGGTGTGTGGGCATGCTCATGCTAAATGCATCAGTGCATTAGAAGCAAATACACATTTGTAAAGAGAAGTAGTTTACAAAAAGAGGTTTTGAATGTTTGAAATGTCCAAATGCTTTTGAGCCTTGTATAAAGTGAAGTTCTTTCGTTGCTTACTGTTTTTGTTTTGTATGCATGCAGGTTTTCGTGTGTCTGTGGAAAGGCTGTAAGGTGTATAACACACCGTCCACGAGTCAGAGCTGGCTGCAGAGACACATGCTCTCACACAGTGGAGACAAACCATTTAAGGTCGGCCCTCTTTGCGCGCACACACACACACACACACGCGTGCAATTAAATTTTAGCGTTTTTAGTTTCTATTATTTGTAATCAGCTTGTTTTATTAAATCTGTTTTTTTATTTGGTTGGCTTCTATTTTATTTCATTGTATTTCATTAAATTTAAATAAATTTCAAAATTATTGCAAATATTAAGCTTTAAACCACAAGATTTTAAATTCAACATTTTATACTTACAGCTTGTTAAACCAATTTAAATCCTCTCATGCTTTCTCAAGCCAAAATCAAGAATTTGTCTACAAATGTTACTACTACCAGTTTACATTTCTTTTAAAATCCGAATTCATTAAACATTTTTGTCGACTTAAGTCTTATTTTTTTTGTATTTTAGTAAAATATTATTATTTGTCTATTTCTTTAGTTCAGTTCTTACAGGGTCAGTCTCACACTTCAGGCCATGTTTCACCGAATTATCTAAATTGTGGGGGGAACAAATTCATTTAGAGTTTTATTCTCATTTGTTGTGTTTTGAGGTGAAATCATGTTCTTAACGTATTTTATAGTGCATTCATACGAGTTCATACTGTTGTACAAGTGTAACCTTGCATTTTGCTGCATTTGTTTATGAGGGAACGGTGTCATCATGGCTAGACAATGAGAACTCATCCTGTAATTACAACCCAGCATTGCTAAGAGCTCATACGAGTTGTTTTTATTTACTGTAATCGCTCTGATGATGTCTCTCTCTGTGAAGTGTGTTGTGGGTGGTTGCAATGCCACCTTCGCCTCCCAGGGGGGGCTAGCGCGCCACGTACCGACTCACTTCAGCTCCCAGAATTCATCCAAACTCTCAAGCCAAACCAAGGTGAAGGAAGAGTCGCCTTCCAAAGCAGGCATCAACAAGCGGAGGAAGCTGAAATACAAACGGCGGAGGTCGTTGCGTATGTGTCAGTGTACCTTTAATCCTACTTTAATTCTGGGTTCAGAACTCCTGCTTGATAACTCAGTTTCTTTCCCCACCAGCACGACCTCACGACTTTTTTGATGCTCAGACCATGGATGCAATCCGTCATCGCGCCATCTGCCTCAATCTAGCCACTCATATTGAGAGCCAAGGCAAAGGCCACAGTGTTGTGTTTCACAGTACGGTGGGTACCAACAATTACTCATGCTGGTGTACTAGCTACTAGATACTCAATATTTCTGCTTTGTGTAGAATACCTACATTTGATGGTTCTTGCTTGATCATGCCACCAAATATTAACATAGTGAGGTCAAAACCGTGGCATACTATGGTTTACTATGCTTTGAAGTACATACTTTTTGTTTGTATTAGAAACATCTTAGTGCTTGTACATTGATTTCTGTTCCCAATCAGAGATTTTGCTATAGAATATATGTTGGATAAATTGGTACGCTTGAAGTATATACTGCTCAGTATGCAGTGCAGTAGTATCCCATTCCAAACGCAGCCCATGACTTTAGTATAGAGAATGTGCTTGTTTATAGACAAACATGCTACTATACTATTGTGACTCATGCTATTTCTGTTGTATGTAGCGTTTAAACACTGTACTTGTGTGGAATACCTATTCTATCTATTCTTGCTTTATAGAGGAAAAACAGCATAGCCAAATGCTTAGTATGCAGTGCACTATTATTGTATTCCAAACGCAGCACGTTGTTAGTTTCTGTTCTGAAACTTTCCGTAATCCTTTCTAAGGAACTCTGTGCTGAAGACAGACTTGCTTGGGCTCTCACGGTCCAGTTAGTCTGGGCCGTCGCTCCCCTGTGTCTTTAATTAAACAGTTAATGAGCAGCCGGCAGCAAACAGGCCCTCGTCTTTACTGTCACAGTTACGGCCCAGCCTTCTGCTCCTGAAACCCCATGAAAACTGTCCCATTTAACCAGCAAGCACACATGGAATTAACCCATAAACAAGATCTCATGCATTTCCTCTCATTGTGTGTAATTGAGCAGGTGATCGCCAGGCGGAAGGAGGATTCTGGGAAAGTCAAGGTGCTGCTTCATTGGATGCCGGAGGACATGTGAGTATATGAAAGTGCACCTCTCACCTCAAAGCCCTGCGCTAAATGTCAGCCGTTTATATGAGTCATGGGCCACTTGAGGGCGGCCTTACTCACTGATGCTTCAAAACACCCCCCCCCACACACACGTGTGCATATGACCTGATATACGTGACGGACTGATGGTTCTGAGGCTCCTTAAGTCACATTAACTGCCTCAAAAAGCATACAGACTGATCTATAGCTTGCTGTGTAGATATTATTAATCCCAAAGGAGAAGTTTAGCATTCCTCCCTGAAGCGTGTCTGTGTCCTACTGTGCAGGAGATACAGATGAGCGCTGTGCAGGAAGTACAAGTAGTATACTGCATGCATTTCTTTTATTAATTAAAATATTTTCAAATGTAAATGTAATTTAATAGTAATTTCTTTGTATATGTAGTATAAAATTTAATAAAAAAAGTAATATTTATTAAAAATGTAATAAATTATGTGAAACCGTATGCAGCACAATGACTGTATCTGGAATCACAATCTTTAGTATTTCTTACCTTGACCGGTAATTTATTGTAATGTGACCCACCACTGCCATTCATAAATCTCTTTTGGCTTCATGGGATAATAAAGTGCCAGTCATATGCACAACTTTTGTGGGGAAAAAAAGTACTTTTTTCCTACCGTTCTATGAATACTGTTAATTTGGACATTCTGCTATATTGTATCCGCCTACTGTATAGTAAGAAAGTATGCATATTTAGGACAGTATTATGCTACATTTATCAAAGGATCTTAATTTAATTGGTGTGTTCTCAACCCGTTATTAACTGATTGTCATTTTGTATAAAAACATTGCTGTTCTGATCAAATAAGCAGTCTCAGAGGGAATTGTGGTTGATGCTTCCTCTGTTTCATTCATCACACTTGAAATAGAAGGTCAATTTTAGCACACTGCATTGTGGGATACAATATCTGTATCTGCACTCTTTACATAAGATATTTTGGCATGCCAAGTGTTGGGCATTAGGGAATTGTAATGCTTACAGAAACTTTCTTATCTTGGATAATGTTGTTTCTCTGTATTTTCACACACGTTCTTCCCGTCTCACTAAATCAATTTTTCTTTCTCTAAAGTTGTCTTCAGTCTTTTTTTCTCTTCTTCATGAACCTTTTTTTTTTTTCAGTTTAACTTACTTTTCGTCTGTCTCTATGTTCAAAGGTGCATCAGATTCAGATCAATTCCCGCTTCTCTGCGGTAAAAGTCCACATTAATGTCTTGAAGAGCTCTAGCCTGAGTGAAACACCACCCACCTGGAAACAAACTCGCTTTCCATTGAAGTTTGTCCAAGATAAATACTTTTTAAAGGGTATCCACTCACTCTCAACATTTCCATGGCTTAGACAAGAGGCCTTTGAGCGCGTCATCCTCAGGTTTCCACTCTAATTTGACCAGTTGCAGTGAATTAGGAGCTGCTTTCTTTAATCTTGATGTGCAATTTAAACTTGTATGGTTAATGAGCCCCGCTAGTAATATCATTGAATTTACTGCAGTGTTGATACGTTTGATACCTGTACGCTCGTGCACGCCTCCGAACAGGACCGTGTGCATGTGCAAGCTGCTATTCTGAGTCGGGCATCAATCTGAGCCGCAGGAATGTTTGTCAGCTCAGCGATAACGCTGAAGAAGTTGCTGTCTCAGGAGACGTTTAAAATGGATTTCTGGGTCACCACAACAAGCCCGAGCCAAACAAGGCTCCTCTGCGGAGCGGAAAAAAGGAAAACACTTTTAATAGTCTCATTGTGGAATGCATGTTGGAGGAGAGGGTGGAATGAAGGGCTGTGTGTCTGTGTGTTATCCGGCAAATGCTAATATTTATACATGGTGTATATTTTAAAGCTATGATTGGAATTAGGAACGTACATGCTGTTTGCACACTAGTATATTTTTCTGTAAGTACTGTACTCAATCAAAACGCTGCTGGTGTACTTGTTTGAACCCTATACTAAGCATCATTTTAGAGTATGAATTTAGCTTTTTTTGTCTGTTAATATTAAAGACGAAACTTTAGGCAGTGTGATAGAGTTGCAATTCAAACTAATACTAATCATGGTTAATCATGATTCCATTGGAAACTGACAGTCTAGCATGTTGCTTTCTGGGACTTCCAATGCGATGTGTCCTGGTTGTATACTGCACATTTTGACATGCGTAGTATGTTGAGAACCTATAGACTGCTGTATTCTGGTTGCATTGGATTTAATATCCCACGATGTCTACAAAATGTGGTATGCAGTGAGTGATGGTTGAATACGGCACATTTTCACACATGTAGTATGTTAAATGAATTGTTATATCCCACAGTGCTTAACATACTATAAAATGTTACTAGGTTTAATTCAACGTATTATACTGAATAGGCTATGCAGTGTGCTCTGGTTGTGTAGGATACTATATCTAACAAAGCGATCTGTTTTAGCGTACTACAACACGTGTGACATCATATGCGTGTGCACTAGTTGTATGCTGCATATTTTGTTAAAAGTTAAGTGCATTTTTGATGCACTGTAGGATGTTAGAGTCCCAAAATGATATGCTCAGTATACAAGTGCTACAAAATACAAGACACTGTTTATATATTATGTTGCATACTGCACATTTTGTTTTTTAGTAATGTTGAGTGCATTGCATTATACATTAGGATAGAGTGTCCTATCCAGTATCCTCTGGTTGTGTAGGATACTAGATCACAGTATGTACTGTGTGCACAGCTTACTACAAAATAGGGGATGCCCTAGATATATAGTATACTATGTCATTTACTGCTGATTTCGACATAGTCTGTCAGGTTCTTTGCATAATAGGATGATGTATCCTGTGCAGTGTGCTCTCTCACAATGGATTGTGCTTGGTGTACTAAAAAATATGGCACATTGTACAGAGCATATTCACTTTTTTGCATACACAACCTTTACAGTATACTCTGCTATATACTGCTTATCCTGACAGTTAGTAGTATGTTAAGGATGTAGCAACCTATGCATTGTGCTCGGCGTACTACAAAATGTGGAACATTGGATATAGTATATTCACATTTGAACATGTTTTATATTGTGTGCAGCTCATTTTGACATTTAGTATGTAAAGTGCATTGCATTATGCTTTAGTACGTGTAGTACCCATACAGAGAGTCATGCATAGTTTATACACACACACACACATATAATAAAACATTTATATTTAAGTACTGAATTGTGAAACTGAAATGTTACAATATAATGTAGCCACTGTTGCTGACATGATTTTACATTTTATACTGTATAGAGCTCATTTTGACATTTAGTATGTCAAGTGCGTTGTATCATAGTATTTAGTGTGGTATGTGTAGTACCCATGCAAAATCTGGGACATTTCAGCAAAGGGAACATTTGCATAATATGTAGACAATGCATACTGCATGCTACTTTATTGCTAAATGTTTTCTGTCAAAAATCAAGTGCCCATATTCTTTGTATTTTTTGATGTGCACAGACTTCCAGATGCCTGGGTCAGCGAGAGCGACCGTCCCCAGTTGAAGACCAAAGTGGTTCACCTCTCCCAGCTTCCTCAGGACACGGCAGTTCTGCTGGACCCCAACATCTACAGGTGATCTACACTAGCAGCTCACTCAAACCTTACCCGTGGCGTTAAGTGCGAAGGAGCCGTCAACTTCCATGCGATCGGTGGCACTGGAGCAAGTGAAGACGCTCTATAAACTTCTCCAGCAGATGGCGCCGGCGTCACTGCATTCAGAACCCAAACATACGCTCCAAACTCAGATCAATAACCTTCGATCCAAGAGAAGACGTTAATCATTCAGAGCTGACGATAGAATCGGCCTGGGTCACAGATACTTTAAACTCACCTTTGACCTTCTCCCACAGATGTACACGACGATACCAGGATTGTTTCTCTCATTAGAGCGGTTATTAATCGATTGTAATACATCATTTCTTTGTTTATTAGCCTGCAGTAGGAGTTTGTTTACCCAGACTCTCACGCTGGCGTGGAATGTGATGCATTCTGAGCATGGGGTCAAGGCCAAGGCTTTGTGGGCGGAAGCACATGTATTCATGCATGTTAATGACAGCATGCATGTCTTCAGCTCCGCACGCGGCGCTTAATAACAGGACAGATGCCTGTCATCTTTAGGGTTCTGGCGTGCTCTGATGAGCATCTTTATGCAGTTGGAATTGACATGGTTGTGCGATTGTGTGTGTGTGTCGTACTAAAGCAGGTTCTGCTTGTTTTCAGGATGTTTTTCTAGAAGACTGGGTGGGGAGGGCGGCTTCTGTCAGCGCCTGCTGACGTACCCAAACCCAAGTGGACGTGCAGATCTTTCTGAGACGGGCCTTTTTTTCTTCTCCCCCTTCTCCATTTTCTTTTTTTTCTTTTTAATGCTTCAAGTCTGCCAAAGCATGCAGTGAATTTTTAATGTGTGTTTTTATCCCTTGAAGAGGAAAAAAAGGCACAAAATTGTGTCGGTGCTGGACTTCTAACTGTCTTGGAGGATGTGTTGTACACCACGGTTTTGATTTTCCTTCCCTGCGTCCTCAGCTCTGCTGATTATCTTATGCTTTTTTTCATTGAGAAAGTGCCCATGTAAATATTCCAGGAGAATTGTAATATATTTTTGTATTGTGGAAATTTTACTGTACTGTAGATAGATGTAATAAGCCACAAGCTGACAGAAAACATAATTGTACAGAATGTGATAGTCCGTAGTTTTGGATGATGTGAAATGCTTCCATAGACTTTTTTTTTGTAGTATGTGATTATTTTATTTTTCCTGAACACATGAAACAGACTCTTATAACTGCTGCTCCACCTACTGATGATGATGGGATGTTATCTTCCTCTAGCTGCGCCGTTTGTGTGTTCTGCTCAAGCCAAGGAGTGTATAGACATCTCAATGTACCGGTGCTAAAGCTAACACTAGCGTTTAGGCTAATGCACATAGGAGAACTGTAGGATCAATAATGATGGTGCTTCTTAGATCATGTACTTAATAATAATCCCCTGTTCCTCGTACTTAAAGATCACACTTCTGTCTGTTTAGTAAAGTTGAAAATATATAAAAGGTTTTTTTTGGTTGCTTGTTTGTTTGAGTCGTCAGGTTTGCAGCTTATGCTGATTCTAGCCCGTATAAACCTTGTGTTTCTCACACAGGACTGTTGTTTATTAGCGGTGAGGAGGCCAGGGGCATCTGGGAGTCGTTTTATTGGGGCAGATTTGCAAGCGTTGACGCAGAGGCCGTCTGCCAGGACCTTTAGCTCAGCGTCAGAGCCTCACACATGCCCTCGCAATATTGCTTGCTGCTTTATTCCTCACCTCTGTGTGTATTTGACTCTCGTTCTCACCTATTGTCACACTCACTTTAGCTTTTCGATCATCATAAATTAACTAGCGTATTCATTCAGGGTTTCTGCAGGTCTTAAAAGTTGTCCTTCCACAGATTAAGTCTTTCAAATATGTATTATGATCATTTTGTTTTCCAGTATGAATGTCTAAACCGCCTTGAGTCGAGATAAATTAACTAAGATGCAAAATCTTGAAATTTAGCTAATGCAGCTTATTGGATCGAAGACGGGACGTCCCATTTTGGTACATCAAATTAAATGCTAAATAAATAAAAAGCATTTACCTGTATAAATATAAAGCATGTAAAATGCACAAAGTGTCTTCTTTCATGCTTTAACTTTCTGTAAATCATCAAAAATATATGATGGTCATTATTTTTCTTCTCAGAAAAAAATTAATTGATTAGACAGGACACATTATATTGTTTGGGGGAAAAAATCTAAAGCTATATTAAACTTTTTTTTTTTTTGTTGTTTGTTGCTTGAAAACCCCTTTTGACCCATTTACATTTAGAGAACATGTTGACATACCTCCATGCTTTCTTTTATTTGTCTTAAGATCTCTTTAATTTTCCATCATAAAACCTGCAGAAACCTTGATATTCATGTGGAGTTGATGCATGTTTTGTGCACAAGCATTTTTTGGTGTTCATGTAACGGTGTCGTTGTAGTCAGCTTTCTCCTTCAATATAATCAAACGTGTGGTTTTGTATTTGGGTCTGTGTTTGACTTTCCAAATGAGTCTTTATGGTCTAGCGTACCACCGAGTAACAAGCGTGTCTTAATTGCGAGTAATACACAACAGCTGCGGTCCGTCAGAGCGCGTACAATGGGTCTGTTTGTCCTAAAGAAGCTCTATAATCAGAGCTGCACATGACTCCTGTGCTTTAGTTTATTTATTTATTCTTCAGGAGAAAATACAGCCTGCCCTGAATGTGCTAAACCACCAAGAGAATAAAGGTGAGGTCTTAAATAAATCAAAGTAGTAGTGCTAAAGGGGAAATGCGTGTAATGTTATTGAATATGAAAAAATAACTGTATTAGGCTGTTTGCTAATAAAAAATAAAAAAAAAATTGGATGGGATAATTGACCTTTTTTGTCTTTTCCACCAAGATTACTGTACATTTCTTTTTCATCAAAGACTTCAATTATTTCATGCAATAACTAATAATTATCAGAAAGCTGTGTTGGCCGTCTTCTCTTGCAGACAGCTTTTAAAAGTTTTAAGCTGCTATTTTGGTGTCTGTTTGGTGAAAGGTTGGGGGGGGAGTGTTTAAGTCTGTAGCTTGTATTATGTATTTTTATTTCTCAGAAGAATATTGCACAATAAATGTACATTTTTTACAACAGCTCCAATCCATGGCCTCTGCAAAGCAGGCTGTAAATAGGTAAGGTGTTAAATTCAATGTACGCACATCACAGTCTCATTATCTGCACTGAAAAGAATGTCTGCAGGAACTGAAGGCATGTTTTATGTGATGCTGAATATAAAAAGTGCTTCTAAACTGAGATTTTAGGCTTATTTTTTACTATTAGTTTGCGTTGGACTGTCATAACATTTCCGGTTGCTTGGAAATTCTAAATGTTATTGTGACGTTTGCAAGATGCAAAGAAAACTTGCTTGACAACTGGTGAAAAAAAACATATGCATTTTATGTTTGCGCTGTTCCATCAGATATATATGCACATATAGATGCTTTTATTATGTTATGGCTATATTCAGCTCCTGAAGCGTCCGACTGCTTTGTTTTCACGCTGTTATGCCATTAGCGCTAATGCTTTCTCTCCAGGGCCTTTGAAGAGAAGGTAAGCAAGTGACCTAAATCTGTTTGTAGCACAAGCGAGAGCATATTTCACTCCAGCTCTGATTCTGCCGTGCAGTTAAGGGTCCATTTACATCCATTCCCTCACACGCTTTCTCCCTTGACGAACCTCCTGCGTGTTTCTCACGGCTGACGCGCTCGTGTGGGTCTTATTGAAGCCTTCGGGAGGGATGAAAAGAGAAATATCATATCTAATAACTAATGGAGACAAGAGTGCACTTTTCTCGTAGTAACAGGCTCTCTCTCTCACTCAGATTCTGGCTCGGTTTCAAAACTTAGTGAGCTGCGTTCTCTAGTTTATGTCCTACATAGGAGCTAACTTTTAAGGCAAAATTACAAAAACGTTTTAGTACTTTGCCTTGTTTTCAGATAGCTCCCAAGGCAAAATGTATAATAATAATAAAATATTTAGAAATTAATTTATATATTTCATTACTTACGCGGTTTTTGGTTCAATATTAAACTATTTCCTGTTTCAATAAATTTAGTACTAAAGAACAAACCTAGTTGGCCAGTTAACATTTTTAAATGATTTTAGTTTTTCCATCGTATTATTATTATTTATATTTATATTTATTTGTATTTTATCTTAAGTAGTTTTAGAATGTTTTCATATTAAGCATAAATATCAGATTTAATTTTCGTACTTAGCTGCTGAGGCAACATTTCAATAGGTTTCAAAAGTTTTGATGTAATGTATTATATGTGTATTTGTCTAGTTTGTGCATTAGAATGTTAAAGCTAATGACATGTCACACTAAGCATAAAAATACATCAAGCACAAAAATGTATTTTTTAATTCAGTAGTGCACCTATGATTCCTTAAAACGCTGTCTCGGTAGCAGACTCGATAGGTTTTGGCTGTCTCTTGGACTCTCTCCAGTGTTCCCTCAGCATCAGTCATGCTTTACGGTCATCTGACCTCTCTGTCTCCGTCTCCTTCTGTTATTGTTGGTTTCCTCACCACATCATCACATTGGAGCCAGTTTAAAGGCTTTGGTTTTGTTTGATTAAATGAAAGCAGTACGTTATTGAATTCCTTAATCGTCCGGAATCAGGATGTAACTTTATTTTGACTTTCCTTTCCTGCTCTGACAGATTAATACATCAGAGTTCAAGAGTGCCTCCATTTTCAACAACGTCACGTACGACCAGACTTGAGGAGTAACAGAACACTTGGACCTGAGTTACATAATCAGGATAGGAAAAGGTATCGATGTTCCATTAGTTAGATAAATATGCAAGGATCTTGCCAAATTTAGTAGAAAAGGAGGTTGTAAGCAGGTTTCCATTTTTAAAATGATTGAAGAAGTACTGCACTACGATCCTGACAGAAAATGAGCCACTATTTGATTTCTACTCTACAACTGAATGGATTTACCATTTAGCTTGTGTATTTCTATTTTGTTACAGTAAATTGCCTTTTTGCATTTTGAATTTTTTAAAGCAGAAAAGGAGCCCAATCTGCTAAAACGGATTGTGTTAAACTCTTTACGTTTGATAAAAGCAATAGCATTAATTACTCTGTTAAACAGTTTTAATCATCACTTGCACACTTATTACAGGGTTTCCACACTCATATTGCATTTCTTGTGGCTTCACTACAGAAATATAAATATTTCAGTGTCTCCTTGTAGTACATATTTTTGTTAGGCAGAAACAGTAGAACTTTTTTTCTCGACCATTTGAAGTGAATATTTGAACTGGTGGTGGCGCTATAGAGTCTGTTCTGGACACCTCAGATTTGGTCAGATAACTATTGTGGATAAGAACCACAGTAAGTCTTCCAAATGTAATTTTCCTATTTGTGGTGTATAGGGTTGATTCCCGAAAGAAGAAAAAAACAAATACAATTGTTTTTTTGGTGATAATTTTCATATTTTAATGCTGGAAGTGGTAATTATGTAAACTATGGGATGTGATCACCCTCTGGATAATAATTTCTTTAGAGCAAATGATTCAAATGCTAAAAACCACTTAAACTGCTGGACTCTATAGAGTTAGATCTAGAGACCCAAAAGTTGGTCAGATTACTGTTCACACATATTACAAGATATGAACATGAATGAAACCTATGAACATAGGTTTGCCATTGACTCCTATAAGAAGTAAAGAGAACAATAGGGCCTATAGTGTTTTTGGTGGTAGTTTATGGAATTATACACATTCCATATACAATTATACAATTATATACATTCTAAAGACCCAAATTTGACCAAATTACTATTCAGGACCACCACTTGTGGTTCACAGAGCTGCCACTGATTCCCATTAAAGAAGAAAGAAAGAAAACCAATAGATGCAATAAAGGATTCCTCTTCAGTGCTATCAAATCCTGTCACTAAATCTTATATCACTTGCCTTGTGTTTATAATTTTGCTTCTATTGAAAGTGTTTTCATTGGGTAGAAGCAAAATGTTGCCTTTTTTTTAAAGGATTCAAAAGATAAAACCATTTGAAAAGTGCATTTCTGGCGGCAGTCCAGCAGAGTTAGTTCTAGAGGTTCCAAAACTGGTCAGATTACTATTCAGACATACTTCTAGAAGTGTACCAAATTTCATCATTCTGCTCCCTGTGTTTCTTAGGATTTCCATTGAATCCCATGAAGAAAAACCAACAGATGCATGCCTCCTAATACATTTTTGTGTTAGTAAGCATTATGCACAAATCTTTCCACTAAACAATATTTCGTATCACTTGCCTTGTGTTTATAATCTTGATTCTATTGTTATTCAGTCGTACCACTAGGAAGTTTACCAAATTGTGCTCCCTGTAGCTCATAGGATTGCCATTGACTCCCATGAAGTATAAGTAACTGATATAACTTTCGGTAATTGGCTCATACTTAATTTCTGCATGTCATAACAGTCAGCATCTAGTTGAAATCACTTCTTTCATGTCTTGAGGCCGTTTGTTAATTCAGACGTATTTGTAATTAATTGGATGCTGCTTTTATTTCATGCAACTAATTTCTTTTTAGTAAACAATTTTTACTGGAATACATTTATAAAGTCACCGTCCCATTTCTGCATGGACACTGCTATTTTTAGCGTCTGACAAAGTTAGTGTGTTTGCCAGACGTACGGCACCAGGCCTGTTTGTTTTATAGTGTGACAGTGTAAAAGCAGCCTGGGCTGGGCTGGTGTTTTCCCTCCCTCTGTCCCTGAAAGCGTCACCGCTGCGATTTATGAAGCTCTTTCCTCGAGTCAGATGGAGATACAGCCCTGCATCTTATCAACCGGATTGAATCTGATTACTCAACGCCACAGCCAATTGTTGTTTTGGATGCATTTCTAATCTTTGTGCGCGAGTTGTTTCTGAAGCCAAGAACGTCGTGTAAAACGCTGAGTGATTTACGAAACTCGAGCAGGGTCTGTTTTGCTCCGTTTCTCCTGCAAACAAACACAAGCCTCGTCCGTCGGCCCTCAGATAAGGAAGCGATTCTCTCACTTTTGGCTTATGGAGAAGAATATTCCATTGGGGTAGTCTGGATGTTGATAACAGCTGTTATAAGTGATAGACGAGGAGCGATCGTCGAGTGACAGTAAAGCGGGGCATTTGCGTCATTGTACAGCAGTTGTAGGTTGCTGAAACACCCCGTGGCCGCCTCATTTCTGGACCGGGTAAATTATAGCCGTCTTCCCCTAATTAGAACAAGAGAGGCTGACTCTCGGGAGGACCGCAGCGGCCGTGATGACATCACACTTTTCCCACAAACCCCAGAGGCAGCGCAGCTCTGCGCTCAGACCGTTGAGCTGTAAAGATTGAGTTGTAGATTCACATTCGCTGTTTATTTAGAGCACATGGCAAGCCACCAAAGATCGGGGAGATTTATTGCTGTTTTGTAATTAGTACGCCAAGTTCTTCCACTCAGGGCCAATCAAGTGAAAGAAAAGCCTTTGCGAACTAAACCAATAACATGCATTTGGAGGAAAGATACATGGCTCATGCATAGGAGGAAACTTGTCACGCATTAGCAGTTTTGGTCAATGGAGAGGATGGTTGTTTAATCTGTGTTTTTTGAATATCTGTGCTGTTTAAGCCAGTACAATTGATAGTTCTCATGTATGTATGTGTGTGTGTGTGTATGTGTATGTGTACTCTGCAAATGTTTTAGGCCAATGGTAATTTCACAAACAAAAAATGGTTTTAAGTGGGTTATTTCTATCTTTTGCGGTATAAAAAACTGATATTTCCCACTGACATGCTACCTCAAAAGCTAAAAATAACCCATTTAAAACCATTTTTTGCTGCTAAAAATACTAGTGGCCTGAGACTTTTGCACAGTACTGTATATATACATACATACATACATACATACATACATACATACATACATACATACATACATACATACATACATACATACACACATACATACACACACACATACATACACACATACATACATACATACATACACACATACATAC
>JAUCNO010001091.1:11528728-11544174 GCA_032353835.1 Enteromius viviparus | reverse complement strand
ATACACACATATATATATATATATATATAATTCAAAATTTATTTATATTTATTAATTTATATTTTATGAATATCTGTGTTTTTGTTGTCGAATGTTTTGAAATTAATAATGGACATTTTTAATTGATGTGTTTTCATACACTGCAGTGGGATCCAAAATAGACAAGCAGTATTTAACTTTTATTTTTGCATGTTTCTTTTTATACTATATATTTTGGTAATTTTATTTATTTATTTATTACTTATTTATAAAATGTAAAGTACACAGTATTTTTTATTTAATTTGTTAATGCTATTGTAGAATTCATTTACTTATTTGTATAATAATAATAATATTATTTACTAGCTTTTACATGCAAACTAGTCATGTTTGATTAAGTCTTTGTGCTGCACTCTATTCTAGTCAGAAAGTTGGAGTTTTTCAACCGTGTCTGGAAGAGTGCTATAAAACAAAGAAATACAAAAGCAGTTAATTTTGGTGTGAGCTGAGGCAATATTTCATTAGTCATACAAGCATTGTTATAGCAGATTAACCCTTTTAGCTTTCTTGTTTTAGAGTGAATTTAATGGGATTGATTTGTCTGTAGTTAAAATGAAAGTATAATAGCGATTCCTTCAAATGCAAACTTCCTTATATTTAATGATTTATTTCCGCGTCCAATGCAGTTTAAATCAAGGGATATTTATCATGCCTTATGATTGCAGTTAGAAAACTATCTTTTGAAGACATTTATCCCATGCAGATCTGTGAGAGATGAAGCAGGAGCTTCACCATCCTCTGCAGAAGCTGTGTTGCAGTTGTTCTTTAAATTAATGTTTTTACGTTCTGCTTTTCTCACTGACATCATCAGTTCCAACCTGATCTCACGGCAATTTGTACATATTTTACGAAGTGGCTAATTCATACAAATTCGTATGACCTCACTCGTACAAATTCATACGATTTCTTTTAAATCCTACGTATTTTACGAGTTGCCAATTCGTATGAATTTGTACGAATGACCTAAACCTACCCGTCACAGAATTTTAGACAAATCGTACAAAACCATACGAATTAGCACAAATTTGGCACCTCGTAGGAATTGGTCGTGAGACTGTGTTGTGAGTTCACGAGCCTCCAGCATCAAGCTCATTAGACAAAACTGAATTCCTGCTCCGCTCTTAATGGAGTGAGACTCACAGCACACCATACACCCATGAGAAATAGACTTCATTAATGTAATTATATTAGCATTTTATTAAATGCATTGTTTTCATTCATTACAATAAACAGTGGGGTCCAAAATAGATAAAATATAATATGCACTTGATCACTAATCTTGTAGATAATGCAGAATTTAAAATATTTTTTAGTTATTTTTAGTTGTCTCTTTTTTTACTTTAAAATGTTTAAAATCATACATCTTTATTTATGTTCATGCAATGTACACTTCACACCAAAATAGACCAGCAATAAAAATGTATATTTTTATATTATATTATATTATATTATATTATATTATATTATATTATATTATATTATATTATCAACATTGCTTCAATTGAAAATTAAAATTTACATGCATTTGATAACTGACCTATAAAAATTTCTTATAAAGATTTTTTAGTAACTAATCATTCTTATTGTCTTTTGACTGTCGTCTTATTAGACTTTTGGGCCCCATCATATATTCATTATAAAAATTATGCTTTTTTGAACTGTCAGCTTTCAAAGGTCAAAGGGTTCTCATGTAATCAGGCGAGACTGAAGCTGAGAGCAATGAAATGCACGCATGCTAGAAGTAGCTTTAGTCTGCATGTTTTTGAGCTTGTCTTTTAGAGATACGGCTCATACGGTTTGTTCTTTTTGGTCAGACACCAGGGTTTTGACTGACACCTCTCTCTAACTATTTTCCTTGCGGTGCTCTAATTGCTGCTTCAACATCAGTCTGCAACACAAACCGCGTTCAGCAGAGAGCGAGTGTTTTGCACGCCTGAAATCAGGTCAGAGGAAAGCCTCAGAAGATTCAGGCTTCGTCAGGCAACGGAGATGCAATCGGATATCTGGTCCAACACTGCGCTCTGTGTGGTCCGATGTCTCTGCTTTTCTCTCCTCCTTTCACCTTCTCGCACTAATTTTTTTGTCGCTGAAGCACTGTTGCGAATTAAAGGCCGTTGTGTAAGACTTTCGCACTTGTAGGTGACTACAGATTGATAGATTACCAGAGCTGGCTGTGAATTGGCTCTTCTCACGTCATGCGTCTAAATGTTTCTCACATGGTCCCTCGGTGAGAGCAGAGTTTTCTCATGCTTTAGAGCGAACCGAGCCCCAAACCTCTGTGAAACTGAGCCTCACTAATAATGAGAACCCGCAATCACTTCGATGGCTTGTGGGAAGGCTTCGGCGCTTGCCAGAGCAACAGAAATGTGGACGACTGTTGTGATTGGCATGCTTTAGGATGGACAATTTTGTCTGTACTGTCAGAATCACTAAAAAGACCCTAGTGATCTTATAAATGGCTCATTCTGCATAATCGGTGCTATTTGCGTTTTTGAAAAAGCCATTTTTTATTATAAATTACTGTAAAATTTTAAGATTAGAATTTTCTATAAGACCCCGTTTAAGTATCAATAGCATAGTGCCATTTCAAAATAAATAAATGCATGTTAATATATGTTGAGAAATAACTGTTTCAGGGTTGGCATTTCTTTTATATTTTGACATATTATCATAAATTGAATATTACAACACCGTGTCCAAGATTATCCAACGGCATTCTTAAATTAAATAATATATATATATATATATGGCAGAAAAAATATTATTGTTTTATTTATTTTTTTAAATATCCTGTGAAATTCATGAAAATTGGAAATGTTACCATTATTAAATGTAATAATTATTTTCTATTATTTGTGTGATTAATTATAATGAATTTTTTTTTACCTCATGACAAAAGAAACATTTATCTTAAAATGCATCTAAAATTAAATTATTTAAAATGGATGATGATAATGATAGTAATATTTAGAAAGTAATTAGATCAATAAATACCAGTTAATCTATCTCTGTAGTTTTTAAAATATTTATAAAATTATTTATAAAGATAGAGCTGATGGTATATGGTAATATTAGTAGTATTTATAATATTTTAAATGAATCATAATTATGTAAAATGTGAAATATTTTTTATAATTTTTTTCAAATAGTTTAAAATATAAGTAGTTTTTTCCACACATGTATATGAATGACAAATAGCAGCATCAGAAAACATCACATTAGCCGACAATGCCTTAACTGACCTTTGCTCATGCTAGAACAGCTGACTTAATCAAGATACACAAGGATGGTGTGTTTTCTACTCGGATTAATTATATCTTCCTTTGTCACAAAAAGGCCTCAAAACATTTTTCACTGGCATTGTTTCTAACACACTGTGCCATGTAAAAGATTGCCATATTGCAGATATCTAGCTTGGTGTTTGGGGTCGAGGGTAGGGGTTTTGCTCCACGCTAGCAGCTACTCATTCTCAGCAAATGTTGCGTGTGCTAATGCGCTCATCCTCCAAACGCAGCGTTTGGCAAATTAATTTACGCTGCAGTGCCGCAGTGACTCATCCAGATTTCTGCTGCTGTTGTCTTAACCGAGTAAGCAAGTTATTGTTAGCCCACAAAACATGCCTGCTACTCAACAAAAGCTAAATTGCTTGGCAAATCGATTTTATTTACATTTCCAACTGGGTCTGGTTATACAAATCAACACATGTGTTAATTGTAGCATGTGTTGTCTTAGATTCTCATTTCTTGAGTTTGCAGTTTTTTTATATTTTTTTTTAATTTAAAACTTATCTTAAGCATTTTAAGCTGCTGTGTGATTGTGTTTTCAAGATGAGCGCTCATGAACATCACATATTTGAATGTGATGATTGAGGAATCATGGTGGAAACTAATTAGTATTGGTCTTGAACTCAAAATTGCCCAATTTGGGCATTTTGTTCTGACCAAAATCACTTTAATATGCGTTAAATTGTAAACCAGCTCCATCAGGCCCTTAATAGTGAGCACATAGTGTAGTGTACTATTAATGGTCATACTTGTGGTCTGGTCTTGATTTTTGGGTACGTTGTTTTGAGTCCGAGAGGAAGTGAGGTGCGAGAGAGGGGTGGACCCATGTGGAAACCATTTCCTCGTTCCTGTGGCCGCTTTCGAGAGCCTCAGGCTCTGGTTCTTACCCAGAACTGGAGCATCAACCAGCGTCTGAACTGAAACTTAGGATCTGGTTACTCTTATTCAAATCGTTGCTTTTGGGGATAGTGGTGTGGGATTGATTCCAGTGATGTGAATCATCTGAATCTGTTCACCATACTAACCAACTCTGATTTGGCGGGCTCTTCTGGTTGTTCTTATTTAATTTAATAATTGCATTTGAGCTTGACTCAGCTTTTCATCGATTCCAGTGACTTGAATCCTTTGAATCTGTTCACCAACAAGATTCATGCAGGTTCATTGCCTGATTTGTCACTGCTGTCCCTTTTTACAGGTTACTCTTATTTAATTCGTCAAGTTTGAGAGCAGTTTTTGATTCAGTCAAGGATTGGCCTTGAATCCCTTGAAACTTTTCTTCAGATAAAAGGTATTCAGATTTATTCACTGATTTGTGAGTGACTCTTTTTGCATGTGACTCTTATTCAGTTCATTGCATTTGAGAACAGTTTTTGAGTCAATCCATTTGAGTCTGTTCCCCAGAAGATTCATTCAGTTTTGTTCACTGATTTGTGAGTTGCCCTATTTGCAATTTAATTTATCACCTTTGAAAACTTGACTCGAATCCTTCCAATCGGTTCACAAGATTGATTCAGATTGATTCAGTTCATTTTTTTTTTATTCGGTCCAACTTGAATCCTTTTGAATTGGTTTGCCAAAAAGATTTTTCATCATGTTGCTCTTATTCAATTCATCACATCTGAGAACAGTTTCTGATACAATCCAGTGACTGGAATGCTTTGAATGTGTTTAATGAATCAGCGAATGAATCTGATTGAATCAGTGGCTCTTTTTCCAGGTTGTTCTGTTCACCCAAAAGATTAATTAGGGGTTTGAGCATGTAGTTGTAATGGCATAGATCTGTCAGTTTTGTAAACTGCTCAGCTTGACTTCAAGCTGTAGAAAAATACTATGATAGTCTAAATGAATTCAATAGCATCTTCGTGTCACTTTAATTGTCTGTGGTCATCAGTCAGTTTTACCCATTGGTAATTCTTCCGCTCTCTTTCTCTGCTTGTTATGACCGATAGTGACACGTGACCGTCGTGAATCAGATGTCCAGGTTCATGCAGTTCGTTGATCTCGTTCAGACCTCACTGAACAAAATATGAGTCAGTGAGCAAGAATGATTCATTCTCGTTTCATTCTTACCTTTTGCTTTTTATTAGTGTCCTTGATGTCCTCCAATTTTCAAGATGGCGTGTGGAAATAATCGGTGTAAACAAAGCCGCTGTAAAGAGGGCTTTGGCAGCGGTGGACATTCACACACACAGTCCATTAATCATCAGATAACCCCAGCAAGCTGTCCAACCGTGTCTTTCACATCCAGAGGTTTTTGTTCATTTCACCCCTCTCCAAAACATCTAAAATTGCTTCACAGCTGCTCTTGGGATGGGAAGAAGAAACATTTTCAGACACCGTGTTTACATTGCTCTCCTCGCGAAGTGCCAGCAGGACAGACAGACGTGTAATGGAGTAGAATCGCTGGACGTCCAGTGAGGGAGAATCTTGGCCTCCTTCCTCTGTCAGTTTGTTTTCCATGTCTCTATGAAATGTTTGCAGGCCCCTTCACAATTATGCTAACACAATCCAAACTCTCCTGGACTACTGTCAGAAATGTGAGACACTTAGTCCGGCATAAATTTTTCTTTTAGTACGGACAAATGCTAACGTAGCGCAAAACCCAGAGAGTGTTGACAAAGCATCTGACTTTTATCACTGTTTGACAGTGTCTGTCAAGCTTTGGTGTTAAGCTATAAATATCGAACCCTCTGCGTTTCTTCTTCTTGATGACCCTCTTGTTTTGTTGGAGCTGTCTGTGTTGGGTTCGAGGCTGTAAGCAATGGTGCCGGGTTCACGTTTTGCAGTTTTGTCCTATAAAAGTATTCATGTTTTTGACATTGCTTGTATTGCAGTGTGAGCTAGAAGTCAGCTGGGGTCAACTTTTCACGTTCATTTGCTAGGTATCGGCTAAATTGCTGTAAAGTTAAAGAGTTTGAGCGAGCGGCAGAGCTCTTGGCTGTGGTGTAACCCAACAAAAACATCAAACAACAGCGTTAACCTCTTCCAAAACCTGGTTCTGGAAACACATGGAGAATGTGGCTTAGCTCCATTTAGTGCAAACAAGAAACAGGTTTTTATAGGATTTGGGTTGAAATTCAAGGCGTTTCGAGCGTGTTGTGCATCGCCAGACGCAGAGTGTTGGTCAGCTGAAAATGTTGGATTGTGCGTTTTTTCATCATGTGTGGAAACAACAGGTCAATCATCTCGCTACGGTTGGTGGCGAGTAACGTTGTAGAGTTATCGGAAAAGGTGGCTGCCTCTTACAGGTGTTTGCCAACAGTGCCAGAGTTCAGTAATATTGCATTACCAAAACCTCAGGCATAGAAACAAACCCTTCCTAGAGCCTGTTAATTGGTTTGTTGATGTAACATAATGAGACTTCCTGTGTTCTGCAACGCAACATGTTTTTGTGTAGCATTATAATATTTCGTTATTTAGTCACCATGAACTATTAAATATCTTTTCCACAACCAAGTGAATTTATATTCCACAAACATTTTGCTGACGTTTCCATTAGGTTCTGAAAATGTTCTCTCAATGTTCAAAACATCCATGTCTTTTTTTTTGTTCTTTGATCATGAGTTATGAATTTTTTTAAACAAATGGTAATTAAAAAAAAACAAATTAAAATGGAATATATATATATATTTTTTATATTTATATATATATATATTTATTTATTTATATTTATTATTTATATTTTATATAATATATTTTATATTTTATATAATATATTATATATTAGGGTACGGTATAGGGTATTATGTAACGGTTCACAAAAACCACGGTTCGGTTCGATACAATACAGTAGTGTCAACGTTCGGAATGTTTTTCGATACGGCAAAAATACAATAATAAAAGAGAATTTCTTAGATTTTTTTTTTCCCCCACATTTTTATTAATTAAAACTAACATAATATGACCTTGTTTTGTCCCCTTTTCATTTACTTTGAACAACAATGGAGCTTCACATAACTTCTGGGGCTATATATATATATATATATATATATTGATCAATCATGCTTACGTCGGACATGACTCCAAATTCACACACACATTGGTAACTGATTATGTAAACAAAAAAATGCAGTACTTGTAATTACATTTTAAAATACTTATAATGAGACTAGAGTTACTTCTCTTTTGATTACATGATTGCGTTTTACTCGATAGCAATGCATTTGTCATCATTGATTCTCCTTAATTCTTATTTTCACATCCTTTACAGTAGGCTACCGCTTACATCCAGAAGGTCTTCCAGTTTTGTGGACATTGACTAGTCAGGTGACTATAATAATACAGAGAAACCGAGAAGCCACAAATCATTTGACCACTGGAATTTACACACATCATTGGCTTAAACTTAGCCAAAAAGTAAAAGTTTGATTTCAAATGTAGTTTAGCAGTTGTGTAGTTGTCATTTCGAAGCCGTAATAAAAGAATTATTGAGATCAGAACTCATTGAGGTCACTCGGGTCGCATTTGTTTTTGGAAGTTGTGGGAACATTGCAAAAATGCTTTTGATGAATTTCAAGAATATTGAGGCTGTAATTCCAGCCCAGTGCTCGAAGAGCAATGCAGTCTTGTCAGAAGGACTCATTTATCCAGGCTCCTCGAGCCCACTGCTGCGTTTCTGCTTGTCCGCAGCGCAAGGCTTCTGAAGGCTTCTTTATTGATTTATTAATGCTGTAACCGTGGGGGCTCAAGAGACGATTGGCCGCGGTTATCAAGGCTGTTATTCCACCATTCTTCGGTCTGAGAAACATTACGGCTGCAGTCTGAAGAATGTGTGAAGTAAGTGTTTGGATGCCGGAGGAATGCCGCTCAGGATTTTGCGGCGACCGCAGATTGATGATATTAATGTACTCGTCAGATAAAAAAATTCAAATGCACGTCACTTAAAATACAGTGTCTCCTGAGATTCCCTGCTTGTATTGAGCAGAACCCGTTCCAAAGCGCACGAGAAGCGTCTCTGAGAGGGAACTTTGATTCCAGAAGGTGTTAATGGGAAACACTTGCAGCTGCTGCGTGACACAAAGCTGTTGGTCATGAAAGCTCTTGGTGTAGATGACTGAATAACGAACTCCTCTCATTTGCATGCAGGACACACAACACCTCTGTGCTGACGTCGGTCGGGTCTCGTGACTCCTAAACCTCTCCTGATTGGTCCAGTGGGTGATTTCCTGTCCAGTCTTGTTCACTCTCACTCTGTGATTGAGTTGGAGCAGCTTTGAGGCTGCTCTCTGATGTTATTTACAGGCTGTGAGTGACAGCTGTCATTATGTGCAATAGGTTATGTGCTAAAAGTTTTAAGAATGGTCATATTTCTTTCTCAATAAAAATGCATAAACTTATTAATAATGAAAATTCTCATTTTGTAATGTCTCTGGATTGTTTTTTTTGCTTTTTATTAAATTTATTATAAATATAAATGTATTTAAATTAAATAAAAATGTTATATATTATCTATAAATTGAAATGAAGTTAAATTGTTAAACTGAGTTTTAAAAACGGCCAAAAATAATATAATTTAATAAATATTAAAACAATTACATTTATAATTCACTTATTTTTTTCTTTTTTACATTGTGATGTGGTAATTTATAAAAATGAATACAAAAAATATTTACATTTGTCAAAATATTCATACATATTTTATAAGCCAATAAAAACCATTATGGCAAAATTTTAATATGCATATATTTATTTATATACACATACATGCATACAAATGCTCAAATTAAAATATTCTGTTTTTAACATACTATGTCACAATATTAAAAAAAAAAACTAACACCGTAATAATGTAATTAGAATATATAATAATAAATATTATGTAATATTAATGTTATATATTAGTTAATCTATAGATTATGACATAATATTTTGTGTAATTAATATTTGTCTGATTAATGTTGTGTTGTTATAGTGTAATTACATGTAAACTGTAACTAGACTAGTTTTTTTTAACAAGTGCATTCAAATTTTCTGTGCGTCTCATCCTGATGTGTAAGAAAACATCTTGAAGCAGCATAACTGGTTTTGTGCAAATAAATGGGATATATCACACACGATGTGATGAATTAGCATAAGAGAAAAAATGACTCATGCACATGTGATAGAGATGCTTTGTTCATCCTTTCCCATTGTTTTTGTCTCACTTCCACCCAGCAATCCCATCATCCAGAAGGCCTATCAGTGCGACTCCCATTAAACCCCATGAGTAAATGACGGACGTGTTAATTCTGTTCCTCCAATCAGCTTTGAGAGAATGCCAAATCCATCTGCACTATAGCCCTTTCACTCCCCAAAGACTTCCTGTGACCTCGTGACATCATCACTGTTATTTGCAGTGGATTATAAAGCAAATAGTTCTGCTCCTGGATACTGTTAATACAACATTATAACTCTGCTTAGTAAGATAACAACAGTGCCTCTTGTTTTGTTTTTTGTTTTTTTTTTGGAAAGGCACACACACTTTTAATTTATTTTACAGTCTATATAATAGTGCATAGAAAGAACATAAAAATTTGTGTTTTAAAAAAAAAAACGCATATAATTTGTATTATATTTTCTCATTTAATTACTGTATCAGTATTTCTAAATCTTAAAATCTATGAGTGTGTGTGTGTGTGTGTGTGTGTGTATATATATATATATATATGTGAGTGCCTTCTTGATCCTTTTTATATAATTTTATTTATTTTTTATAACATTTTATTAATTTTATAATTAGGCACTGACACTTAAATATATATGTGTAAACTTACGTGTGTGTCTATTTATATATACTGTATATGTATGTATGTGTATATATATATATATATATATATATATATATATATATAATATACAATATACAAAAGGCTGTAAAAATAAAAAAAAATATTACTATATTTGTAACACATTTATCTAGTTCCAGACAAAGACGGAGTAATTGTTTAAAGCTTTTGAAGTCTTCAGAGAGCGAGTGCTCTGCAGCTGTTGGTCATTTTCCCATGATGTTCTTGTGATGGGAGCACATGTTGTGAATCGGTGACGTGTGATCTAACAGTGGCCTGCTCTGATGTCATAACCCCAGATTGTGTTTGTCTCCGGGCCATTTGATGGACAACAGGCCAGAGCCCTCAGCTGCGAGCGTGTGCGTGTGTGCGAGGCGGAGTGACACGGATTGAGTACAAATATAGCCCAGCTCTTTTGATAATGAATAGATGTACGTGAGCGTTTTTGTCCCCCGAGAGCAGACGTACCCCAGAGACCGGCCGCGCATTATGAAACGCATCATCCTCTTGTAGTTTGGCAGCCTGTTCGTGGAGGCCACATCAAAAACTGGGCCGAGTTCAGCGCTTCAGTCATGACACAGAATTCCTTTAGCTTGTTTTTTTTTTTTTTTTCAAACATGCTGGACTTCATGATGCATTGAGAGGAACCCCAGAAACATGAGTTTCTTTCACAAATTATTGCTTTTACCTTGGATGTCTTTATGTTGGTGTTTATACAATATAATGCAAAAGGTTCGATGTTTATGTTAGAAATGAATGCGTTTATTCAGTAAGGATGCAATACATCGAACAAAATGTAGCATGGTTTCCCCAAAAATACAAAGCAGCACAGCTGTATTTAACACTGATGATAATAAAATGTTTATTGAGCAGCATATTAGAAAGATTTCTGAAGGATCATGTGACATTGAAGACTGAAGTAACGATGCTGAAAATTGAAAATGGCATTGCAGGAGCATATTTAATTTCCCAACATATCAAAACACAAAACGGGTATTTAAATTGTAATAATGTCTGAGTTTGACTGTATTTTTGTTGAAATAAATAGTGAGCAGAAGTGCTGTAATCTTACAGATCACTAACCTTTTTCTAGCCATATTTTCTATCAAATAAAAATAAAGAGATTTTGTTAGAAATGTAATTTTTATATATATATGTGTGTGTGTTTAATGGATAAATAATAAACTTATATAAAATATAATTTACAAATTATAATTTTTTAAATGTAAAATTTTGTTTATATATATATATGTGTGTGTGTATGTGTAATATTATATAATCCGTATTATAATATAGCGTATTTTCTCCATTTAAAATGAAGTGTATTTTAGCGGGGTGCAGTGCAAGGTGTCAACATTTGTGTCGTCTTGTATGACATTTCTCTCTGCGTCAGAATAAAAACACAGATTAACATGAAAATATATTACTCTTACCACATGCTTTCAGGGTGTGTGCTTTCAAACAATATTAAAAAATATCATGCACCGTGCAAACACCCTATAATACCACTAGCTGTTGAAAGCACGGCTAAATATATTGTTCTGGACTGAATAACCTTGCTCCAATAAAATCCTAACGGCATATTTTGCGAGCAGGGCAGCGGGTTCATGCGGGCCAAACTGGCGAACAGTTCAGCTCTAATACCAGCGAGTGGCTGTTCAATCGCTTCCATCAAACGTTTTGAATATATTCGTCCCGTCATCTCTCGCCGTGCCGTGCGTAAAGCGTGCTCACCACACAGGAAACCGCCTGCCAAACATGCATCTCATTACAGTGAACCGCTTCACTCCACTCCCATTTATGGCCATGCTTAACGTCAACCAGCTAATTCTTTGCATTATTAACGTCAGTAAGTGACGACAATGAAAAGTGTGAATTTGCACAGCCGCAGTTGCTCCTGCAGTGCCGTGTGTTTATGAGCGCATTAAACACGGTGACCGCAGACAAACAAAGTTTCTGCAGTGCAGTTGCATTGAACTTTTAGATCAAGATTTTGTGCTTTGGTTCCTTTTGGTTATTGCATGCACATGCATGCTTTACAACTCTCTGTGTATGGCAAGCTGTTTTACAATTGCATTTATAAAAGGTACAAATAGTACCTGATGAATATCTATTCCATAATAGATCTATTAAATGGTTGTGCTTTAGATGTGCTTTACAAATCAAATGTATTATTATTACTAGAATAAATACTAGTCAGTATGTCAACTGAACTGAATGGCAGATCCCCTTAGAAGTCAATGTCAAACATTTTAAATGTCGGATAGTTACATGTTAATTAATATCTAATCAATAAGAACTGAATAAGTGCGTTGTATGTTTTAAAAAAGTAGCTCAGGAATAAGCACTAATGAACAATAATTAGTACTTAAGTACTTGCAACATTAAACTAGGTACTAGTACATTGAATAGTAAGGGTTAAAATAGCTTGCCATACTGTATGTGTCCTATGGGAAGGTGTTGTGTAGATGTGAAGCAGGCAGCAGTGAAAACAAGAGCAGCGTTTGCACTCACAGCTGAGTTCAGTACAGCGCTGCAGCAAACTGATGACTCCCAGATGTTTAATAAAGTCCCACTCTGTTTCTCTGCGCACACACATTTCCTCGACCCTTGTGATTTCTTAAAAACAGGCATCACTAACCCGTCCACGAATGCTGTTTTCATTTAAAAGCCATTTACCTTAATAAATGGAGTATATGTACTGTAATCTGTTTACGTCTCTCGTTGGTTTCGCACGCAACTGCCCGATATTATATCATTCCTCATTGCGAACGCTTCACCACGTGTTTCTTTATGAATGCTGCTCGACTGTGGGAACGGGAGCTTCGCATGTATTCTGTGGATGCTCTCCTTCTACCTTTGTGCTGTCTCTCTGAATCTCTCTCAGTCGGTCTCAAAGTCAAAAAGAAGTTAAGAAGTTTGCAGACTTCGAAACTTACCGGCATGTCGTGATTTGGTTTATTATTATTTTTAATAAAATGTAATTTAAAAGTATGGTCAAATCTCACAAATGCATGTCATCCCAAAATACAGAAGTAATCAAATTGTCCATAACAAAAAGATATTTTGCACTGACACCTTTTTCTACACATATTCTTATTAATAATGTAATGCATATATTTTTTATTTTACTTGTACTTTTTTTTTCACATTAATTTTATATGTATTTTTTTCTCCTTAAGTTTTCAATTTTAGTCTTAAATTATTAATTGATAGTTATGATAGGGATGCAGTCATATTTGCTTTATAACATTTTGTGCTAGAAATAAATTACATTATCTGCATTGACATGTTTTTTTTTTTTTTTTGCTTTACAGTAATACAAGTTTGCTGGAAAATGTGTTGAATCGAATATCACAATATTAAGCATGATTAGGCTTCATTTTTTAATAGCAAATATTTTTTATTTATGCTTATTTAAATTGTTTATAAATATTAAAATATTAAAATATTTTGAAAATACATATATTGAAAATAATAAACATTAAACATATATTTAAAATATATATTAACAAAACGTGTCTTTTTTAATTTACATATTGTAATTATATTTAGTCTTTATTCATATATGTATATAAATATATATATATATATACATGTTGCATTATGGTAATGCATGTTTGCTGGAAAATATGCTGTAATTTCAATTAAAATAATATTTTACTAGTTATATTAAGATAAAATTTTTTAAGAGTAAAATTTTCATTATAATCATAAAAATATATTTTTCCAATCAATTATTACATCGCTGTATTAAAATAATTTTTACAAAGATTTAAATTTTTTCTTTTTATCTTCTTCTAATTGTAATAAATAAATAAAAAGTCTGAACTGTATTAAAAAGGACAAGCCCTGTTTTGTTCCAAGTTGGCCTCTAATGCAACCCATGACTGTAATATTGCTCTTTTTTTAAAGCAATCCTGGTTCATTTTTCAAAAAACAATATCTCTATCCCACATCGTAATATAGTTCTATTAAACTGAGCGCTTGGGCTCCAGAAGGCCGGACAGACGTTGGCTGTCGTTCCAAGCCTTTCTGTTTTTTAATTTCTGCGGTCGTAACAAGTGGAAGGTTTAGCTAGCAGCAGCTTGTAAACCAGCTCCTGTGTGGAATGTTTATCAGTTTGTTTCCACTGGATTCTCCAGGAATGATTTGCAGCGACTAATAAAACAAGGAGGGAGACTTTCAGTCTAATTGCCTTTATTTGACTCGTGCTGTATTCTCCTGCTGTCTGGATAGTGTGGCCTTCATTGTGTTCACAGACAGGACTTGTGTGTGCATGTTTCTGCCAAAGACTGCGATCGTATCTCTTCACTATCTTGGGAAGTTTCAGAATTTCTCCATGGCCTGAATCCAGAGATGAGTGTTGAGCTAGACGACACACTTCCCAGTATCCCGTCTGTTTTGGCCGCTGTAGTATCGTCCCACACCGGATTTGGCTCGGGAAGAGTCTCTCACTTCCATTTTCCCCCGGTTACTCATTTCTCACTCTAAATATTTGAGATTTATTTGATGTATCCATGTTCTTTACCCTGCTGGACTTGGATTGGAGGATTGTAAAAGTACCCAAGACACACACATTCGCTTTCGTGCTGAACCGCATCCATTAATACAAAAAAGGCCATCTGTTCACAAAGGCACTTTTGTGTTGGTATACTATTAAGGGTTTTTGTTACCCAAAAGAAAGCAGAACACCTGCCGGTTTAAGACGACCACACGGGCGAGACGGAACATTCTCCGAACATTAAACCTGTTTATCTGAACCGTAACATAAGTGCTTTCAGTTCTCACCCCTCCTAATCATCACACGTTCAAGCATCTGTTGGAAAGTATCATTGTGTTTTAATTAAACTTTAACTGTAACTCAGGCCTCAATATAATATATTTAGCATTAAAGTGCTCATATTATGGTTAATGAAAGGTTCATATTTTGGTTTCAGAAGTCCCTGTCCATGTTAACAATATTTATTTTTACCTTATTTGACTCTGTAACGATCTATAATGCTTTATTTTTCCGAACCCCTCCAGTGATTGGTCGATTTTTGGGGCGGGCTTAACAGCGATCTACTCTGATTTGCTAATGAGCTTTTGATGGACAGTTGCTCTTTGACTTGGAAGCACAGACAATGACGTCAGTGGCGTGCATATTGGAAAGTTGTTGCGGTGTGCAATACATCGTGCTTTGTTTATATTATGTATTAATGTTATTAGTATTTCACCTACGGTCGTCTCTAAAGATGAGCTCCCAGGAGAGACACGGAGGGGTAGTGATGTATTGTTCGCGAACGAGCCGGCTCTAAGAGCCGATTCTTTGTAGCGAACGAGAGCCGACTCCCGTCGGGGAGAGCCGAATCTTCTG
>JAUCNO010001091.1:11512638-11526513 GCA_032353835.1 Enteromius viviparus | reverse complement strand
CATCCGTCTAGTTGTAAATTGTAAGTCATAAGATTGTGTGTATTGTTTTTTGGTCCAACAAGCAATATCTCTGTCTTATATACCAAATTATTACAATATTGAAACCTGTTTCGTTCCTTATATACTGATAACTATTAAATGCAGGGTGTTATGAGAAAGTCACATGATGAACCAAAGCCCATCACAAGTAGCTTTTAAATAATAAAACATATAGAAGGTGCTCAGTGCCCTTAACACAAGCACTAAACACCATCATGGTAAAAATTGTTAAACTAAAATGTGTAATAAGCATTAATTTAATAACATTACATGTAACATACAACCATCATAAACATAACTGATACAAAAAAACTAAAAAGAAACCGTTTTTTAACGAAAAAACATCAAATTCAAACTAAATTTAAAATGCAATGGAGGGAATTTTGGGAATGTCAGTTTACGGTGTTTCCCTGTAAATTAAACAGGAATTTACCATTAACCATTTAATGAGTTTTTACCGTAGCTTTTTTACAGTTTTGTATATTTAATTAAATTGCAGTGTAAATGCATTCATGCCACCACAAATAAATAAATGAATAAAATATGGCTATTGTATCTATAATTAATACAAATATTTCTTTTTAAAGCTGCTTTTTGTAATGTCTGTTTAATGTTTTCTTGGTTTAACACAACTACTTTACTTGTGATTAATTTGATTAATAACATTGTTTTTTTTTATTTTTTGTTTTAATCACTTGACAGCCCTAATGTTTAGTTTTAGTAGCTATAATAACCCTGCTTATAATGTTGTGGTCTGTGTAGGCAACAGTGAGCTCACTAGTTTTTGGAACACAACTAATACCCTCTCAGTTATCACTAAGTGGCCATATCCTGCAGATAATCTAGTTGCTGACAGCATCATATCCTGCCCCCATGACCTCTCAATGTAAACCAACACTAACCATTGATAGTAATGCCCATCTTCAGCTAGTTAAAATGTCTCAATGCTCTTACTGTATTACATATTCCCCTGAGTTACCAATCACTCAAGCGGAAACACCAGAAGTGCCAGACTGCTTGTAAGTTGTTTGCTAAAGCAAGCATCACTGTGACTATTGCTCACATCATGCTATTCATTTTCAAGCAATCATTTGATTTTAACTTGATGGACAATAAAAAATAGTCCTACATACTTGAAGGATTTGATCTGTAGAGGCCAGTATATCAATTGAATTAATACTGATATCAATAGACTACCAATAAAGTTAGCAGATGCTTTTAATTATTTTTGCAATAATTCTTAAGTGTTGTGTAATTTAAAGCAATTATCCTTAGCTTTGAGGTCAGTTTTGGATTGTATTGAAATAATCACAAATGCAGTAAAATATTATCACAATTTAAAATTTCTATCTCAATATACTTTAAAATGCAATTGAATTCTGTGCTGAACGCTGGTTTTCCAGTCCTCGGTGTCACGTGATCCTTCAGAAATCCTTTTAATATGCTGATTTGCTGCTCAGGAAAGATTAAGGATTATTATAAATGTTGGAATCAGTTTGAGGAACCTGTTATTATGAATTATTATGAATTGAAAGTGAAAAACAACATTTATTTGGAACAGAACTACCATTACAAATGGCTCTGCTGTCACTTTTAATGCATCTTTCTTAGAGAAAAGTATTCATTTCTGTCCCCAAACTTTTGAATGGCAACCAACCTATTATTCAGAATTTTGCATATGCAAGCATCTTTCGCTGCTCACTTCTCTTCCTCTGTTTCTAGTTCTACATCTTTTGTCAGTTTGTGCTGTATTTCTTCTCTATTAGCAAGCGTCACCTTTTTGGTAATTTGGCAGCATGCTGCTCTCGCTCGGCAGCAGTCACATGAAACACGTCCTGTAGCCTTTCAACCTGACATGCATTGTTCCGTCGGGTTCAAACACGAGAACATTCAGCCTAGTTTCCAGCTCATCCCCTATTAAAAAAAACCTACAGCTGTGTCTTTATTCATTTCTCACACAGGACTATCTCACCGTTTAACACGAGCAGATGTAAAATGCAAAGGTGTGTTTTTCTGGGTGATGACGCAGCTGGACGCCGAGACGCAAGGACGTGCCGAGGACGCACGGACCGCCAGCATCTGGCTGTCCTTCTTTCCTACCTTTCACCTCCTCCCACGGATGCTTATCCAGCCTCGGCTGTAAACATGCTAACTGACCGAATGTGAAAATGTGAGGAGAGACTCTGCAGCTGAAGTCGCTGTCTCCATGGCGATGACCTTGCGCTGCTTTTAACGGCCTTAGAATGTAACCTTAGAGATATGAATTACAGATGGGAGGTAAAGATAGTGTCAGGCAATTGCTCTGGTCTATATGTAATGGAGATATATTGGGGTGATTCAGATTCAGTCCGAGCTTCAATCTGCTCTGAACTAGCTGTCTAGACTAGCACGGATGCTGTGGAAATCTCGACCGAGATCGTTTAAAACCTCATTACGATGCGAGGCTCGGTGCAGAGGACCCAGGGAGAGCAGAAAGCGAAATGAATGCCTAATCAAGCCTAGAAACGGTAAACAAGAGTGAAACCCCTCGTGGGACTTAGTTTTTTCCTCCCTCTCGTGACCCGGCCGCGCCCCTCTGACACTAAACAGAGCCGCGCAAAAGACGCAAATTGGAGGAAATGGGATCTGAAATTTGATTTTTAGATGCACAATGTTCATAACGGCACTATAGAGATGACACCATCAATCGTGTAGAGCTGATCAGATATACAAATAATAAAAACTTATTTTGTGGGCATACTGTATATGTATGGCCTGTAACGTTAGCTTAGACACTATATTGAACTGAACGCAGATAAACACAAGGCTTACAAAACGAGCTGCAAAAAGGACCTAGATCATGTCATTTTTACAACTCACAAGTTTTATGGAGTTCTTGTTAAATGTTTTTTCCTTCGTAAACCATTTTCTCAGCTGAATGAGCAGCGTTTTGCTAACAGTAGGCTACAATCCATTGAATGCCTCGTTTTCATTCATGTCACATAAACATGGCACTTTTCTTACTAACGAATTTGAATCACAACAAACATGCAAGCAATCCAATGCAAATGGCCTATTTTAAAGTGATTGTGATTGTGAAGTGAACAAACTATCCAAAAAAAAAACGGGGTGTCTATATAAAGTACGGGGGGAAACAAACAAAAGAATGAGTGATAACATATTAACATGTTCAAGTCAAGCTTTCCGTGGAGTGAGATTTATATATGAAGATTTACATTTGATGCTGCTCTGAAACGCCGTGCTGATGCTGGGATAAATTAAAGCGATTTATTGCTTTCAGCATTGCTGTAATGCTCTGAAAGACCCTGTCATGTACCAGCTTGCTAATAATTTGCCATTCACATACAATTATGTTTTCTTTCCTAAGGGCAGCGGTGCAGCACACAGAATGAGCGATGCCTCCTGTTAAAATCTGTGCTTCCATCTAGTGGCCGCTGTCAGGAACTGCAGTGTTCCTGCAAGTATTTATTATTAAAAATTATATTATAAATATAAATTAAAAAAAATCGGCCATTATACTGCACATTAAAACAAATAAAATTGTTGCCATTTTATAAGCAATTTGTTATTATCTTTCATAATGTTTATATAAATGTAATAATTGGTTTATTCGACTATATATAAGTATAATTAGCAGTCACTTTTATTTGAAGAAATTTACAAATGAAGAATATGACAAGTGTTTCAGTATAATATCGTCATTGAAGACCTCTGACCACTTCTTGTTCCCTGTTATCCCGTGGCTCTCACAGATAAGGGTTTGCCGGGCTGGATGCTTGGAGCTAATCTGTCACCTTCAAAAACACTGGAGGATCACTGGAGCTGTGAGATAACAGCGTGTCATATTTTAGTAGAAGCAGAAGTGCCTCTGAGCTCAAACCTCACAGTGTCTTATATTTTCAAAAACACTGTCAATAGCCTATATGGACACTAGAACAACTCTTGAGTAGTTTGTATGTACAACACAGTTTCTAAATTGTGTGCTGATACATTACAGCTTTACAATACCATGCTGATGTATGAATCTGAGAGCATAGTGGGCTTTTAAATATGGATGAAAGACATTTTTAGCCCAGAGGAAAGTGTCCCTTGTGTAATGATGAAGGAATTGAGATTTAGGTTGACTAATGTCTAATCCCAGAGAGAGATATTACTCCAGTTCATTAGAGATAAACCCAAGTGAGGACTAGTGATAAAATATGATATATTAGTGCTGTCAAACAATTAATCACATCCCAGATAAGTTTTCTTTTTTTACATATGTATGTGTGCTGTGTATGTTTATTATGTGTATATAAAAACACATGCATGTATATATTTTAGAAAAATATGTTATGCTTATATATTAAATATATTTAGAACATAAATTGTACGAATATAAATATAGTCATAAATATTTTCAGTATATACTGTATGTTTATTTAATAATTATACTATTTATATATACTAACTATATATATTTCACTTTATATATACTTTATATATAATAGTACACTATTTTAGAAAATAAGGTGTGTGTGTGTGTGTGTGTGTGTGTGTGTTATATTTATATTTGTTCAATCAATCAATCACTTTTATTTATATAGCGCTTTTAACAATACAGATTGTTAAAAGGTGGTAATGTATGATGCCGTTGATTTCCAGGTAGGTTTTTTTCTTCATCTTGGAGACGTTGTCAGAGTTCTTCTGGATTGAGTCTGTCTCAGCTTGTTCTGTTTCTTCATGTGATTCCAGACAGACTGATGATAATCAGATCAGATCTCTGTGTGGAGCACTGGCTGTTATCAGACTATAATCTCACTGCATTATTTCAATTAATAACAAAAATCATATTTCCAACTGACACGCTACCGCATGAAGATAGAAATAACCCACTTAAAACAATTTTGTTTTGGTGAAAATACTAGTGGCCTGAGACCTTTGCACAGTACTGAATGTATAAAATGCTGATGTGCAGAAGTGTATGATGTATTTGCATGAATAGGACAGCGTCATCTTGTGGTGGGTTTTGTTATGGCTTGTCTTTTCTTCTCTGCCCGTCTCGCTCCTTCCAATGATCGTGCAAGAAGAAATGCGGTTAGTGAGGGTTTGGGGCGAGTCGCGGCGTAAAATGAGCGTCAGACAAGGACGCGTCGACATCTGAGCGCGCTCGGGGACAGATACGACGATGATGAAGCCGACGAGGCGAGAGGACAGCCGGCGAGCGCAGCCTGCTTTACCGCAGTGGATGCGCATGTATTTCTACGGGATGCACGGAGTCACGCTGGACATCCTGCAGTCCTCCGCGCGCCGGTTCCTGGATGGCAACGACTTCAGACTGCTGGGCTTCTCCTCTCCGTATCTGTGCGTCGTGCACTCTATTACGCATCTGGTTTTAGAGAAGATCTACCTGCAAAAAAGATGCTTTCAAGAGCGCCCGGTCGTCTTCCACCTCGTCTTCTACCCTTCTCTGTACATCTGCCTGCAGATCCTAATAGAGAACCTGGTGACCTGCACCGAGAACATCAGAGCCGTTTCCGTCACGCAGCTCCTTGTGCATTACATCCTGGCTTTGTACTTCACAAATGTCTTTCATAAAGGCTTCCTGCGTCTGCAGTATCAGGAAAAGCGGGTGTTATTGAGGTCGTCCCGCCCGAACGGGTTACCAGGCGTCCTGCACTTCGTGTTCTTTGGGATGCACGGTTTCCTGGACGAGGTGCTCTTCACTTCTGTGTTCAACTTGTTTGAGAAATCGGACTGGTGCTTGAAGGGCCACACGTCCCTGTGGTCCTTCCTCATGTACGGAAGCTGCAGCTTCGTGGTGGAGAAGCTCTACCTCCATCTGCACTTCAGGAGAGGATGGGGAACCTTGCAGAGGCTTCCCATCTACATCTGCTTCATCTACACATGGGAGTTCAGCTGGGGCTTCGCTCTGAGGCACTATGACGCCTGTTCCTGGGACTATTCCCACTATCCTCTCAATTTCATGGGACTGGTGACCTTGCTATATCTTCCAGGATGGGTCTGTCTGAGTCTGTATCAAGACGTCTTGTCGAATGTTCTGCTGAGGGTTGTGTGCAATGATAGGAACGATGAGGAGATGCCAAATGCTGGCACCAATGGACGCCTGCTAACAAAAGGGAAGCCAGAGAAGGACAAACTGCATGTGGGGTTTACCTAATATATCCTCCTGGGACCAGCAGAAAGGCCTTTCAATGTTTGACGCTTGAGAAAGAATTAAGATTTTTCAAAAAAGGAAGTTAGGGCTAGTTGTCACTCCAGGTTTAATTTTTAAAGTCAATTTCTATATCGAGATGTGCCGTAAATTCAGAAAAAGGAAATATATATATATGTATTTATACTGTCCTTTGACTAAAAGTGGGGCAAGTTGTCAAAATGACAACCGACTTCTGTTAGGATATCACATTCGGAGTAATAGCTATTTTAATATTTAAATATATATTTAAATACTAAAATAATTATGAATCACAAAATATCATGCAACTGTAAAAATGTTTACAGACAAATATCTTTTTTTTTAGCCAATAGGAGTAATATTATAAATTATAAGTTATATTAGTTATTTTATTGTAGATTAAAAGTGCTACAATATTAGTGTTATATACTTGGCAAAAATATATAATTTTTTTTATCATTTAGAACTTTTATTAAAAAAATAATAATAAAATGTATATTATTTTTAAATTGAATAATAACATTAATTCTGTAAAATTACAATGTTTAATAAACACATGACAGTTTGCCCTGATAAAACTGTGACAACTTTGTAAAATATATATATAATATTGACATATTGGGGAACAGAATTTTTAAAAACAATTTAAAAAATTAGGTTTCAGTCTTTTAACTTTAACATTTCTCTTTTAATTCAGTGTCACTCGCTTTTTCTTTGCACTTATTTTTTAAAAGTACATACAATTTCTGCAAAAAAATTGTTTAGAAGACCAGATAGATAATATAAGAAGTTTCCTGTGTGACAACTAGCCCCGTTCTCTCCGGCTTTATTTAAATGTATTTATTGTATGAGGTCACATGATGTGATTTCTAAATGGCTTAGTAATAATTCACCTTACTGGCCAAAAAACCCCAAACATTTGTATGACAGTAAAGCCCATGCACACATAGAAAGCCTCACGCGCTCTCAGAGGTATAAACACAAGAAAAGCTATAAATTGCTGGTTCTCAGGGGGATTTTGCACCAGCGTTACCCCCTCAGAGTAACGTTTCCTCAGAGTAACAAGGGTAGCAGCATTAGCAGCCTTAATGTGCTTTAAACCTAATGTGTTCAAGATAAACACACACAGCAGGATTTCACAAATCACACTGCTGGGCTTTGATGGTTATTGAATATTGGGCGTCTGGATGATAGTTTTACTGCATGATGGGATTGATGAGGACGGTCTCCCCTCGTAACTGCATGCGTCAGGATTTTTTGCATGTTGAGACAGCAGCATTGGTCCTGATAATGAGCCGCTCTGCTTATACCGTAGCAAACTGATTGTGAGATAAACTGTGACTCTCTGCGTAGCGATTCGTTTAGCTTTAAACAGGGCGAGAGCAACTGAGTGCCTTCATTAACACTTCTAGGCAGCTGGACATCTGTACGGAAACGGGTTCAGGTGTATCTCAGTGCATCTACGATAAAAACGAGACCTCAAGGTGCAGAGTTAAAGAAAACAGATTTTACTCACGGCAGCTAAAGCTGAGCATTTCTGAACAATGCTGTCTCCAAGTACTGAGACTTTCTCAAAGGTCCAACTTTATTAAAAAATTCGAGCACCGTGCACTGTGAATAACTACTGTGATCCCCCGCAACGACTGGTTGTTCTTGAACCTATGACTGAATTTAGCTATATTGCTTGTCTTTGTGACAAAGGATTCCTTTTCCAATAGATTTGTTTGAGAGAAACTGCCAAAGCTTAGAATAATGAATTCTTAAAGGGATAGTTCACACAAATGTGTTGAAATGTACTCACCCTCAGAATATCCAAGATTGTTTCTTCATCAGATTTGGAGAAATGCTTGCTGTGCAGTGAATGGCGTCAGAATGAGAGCTGATAAAGCCATCACCCACAGCACTCTAGTCATCCGTTAACATCTTCTGAACTGAAAAGATGCATGCATTTAAGAAATAAATCCATTATTAAAACTATTTCGCTTCAAACAGTCACTTCTGGCCAAAAATCCTATAATACTGCACAATAACACTTCCTCCAGGTTCTTACATCATTGTTTCGGACTGTTTTAGTTTGTAAATGTTGCTTGATCTGTGCAGATTTCTCTCCTGATTGAACTTTTCCTTCACTGGAGACTTTTCAAGCGTCTTTTAACTTAACAAGATTTTAATTGATGGACTGGAGTGGTGTGGATTATTGTTTTTATCAGCTGTTTGGACTCTCATTCTGACGGCACCCATTCACTGCATTGGTAAGCAAGAGATGTAACGCTACATTTCTCCAACTCTGATGAAGAAACAAACTCATCTACATCTTGAACGATCTGAGAGCGAGCACATATTAAGTTAATTTTAATTTCTGTGTAAACTATTCTATACATCAGCCTCACAACTGAACTAAAAAAAAATACAAATTTTAGCTTTCTATAATGCATAAAAGTGACTGAAATCTTTTTCCTTCGTGCATGTGGTCACTTGTTGATGTAAAGACTCTCGGCAGCTGCTCAAATGTACTGTTGTGTCCTTCTGACTTTGAGGAAGAACATTTTGTATAATTGAAGGAATGGGTTGGTGGTGATTTTTATCATTTTCCTGTGTTTATGTAATTAGTCCTACAGCTAGATCATTTTATGGATGTTAGTAAGTCTAGAATAATAGAAATCATTTGATGCACTTCTTTAATTTATTGCAATTGAAACTTGTAACACATCTGTTCGGACTATGCACTAATTACACTGATCTGATCAAATTAAAGCGATCAATTCTATGTATTCTGGGGTGTATTTCAGTGTTGCCGTGGTGACTGTGCTCTCCATACTCCGGTCAGGGCAGGAGAGATTTGGCTGTTACTGAAGGGACCTGCATATTTTCCATATCTGACGTCAAGAAACAAAACAGCCACGGTCTGGTTTACGTACACGTCCCATGTGATTCCTGTCTTTTGAGACTCAGCAGACTAGAAGAGGTGCAGATCAGCTTTTAATGGCTGTGTACTGACAGAATGTTTTAAAGCGTTCACACACAGCTAGAAAAATATGTTCGGATTTTACTAATGTGTCTATGAAGTTATATACCATATTAGATGTCATTTTGAAAACATTATGTTCTTTAGCTATTCTGAAACAAGAAGTAAAAATATTTATAAATAAAACTAATATGAAATAGGTGTTTTTATTATGAAAAAAAGTGTCCAATTCTTTTAATATGTATATATAAAAACAATCCTTTTTCTGGGTTAAGGGACGTTTTTGAACTTTAAGGGAACTTCCCGTTTAATAGTTTTCATTTAATAAATAAGATGAAGATGTTAACTTTGAATGTTCTGAGACAAGCAGTAACATAGCGTTCTGAGAACGTTCTCTGCTTGTAAAGAGAAGATAACCTGCGATCTTCCCTCACACAAAGACAGCATGGCTGCTATTCAGGGTTGGTGTAAGGACATTTTCTTGCAATAAGTAAGGGATAAAGCATCAGCTGTAATCTGCTTTAGTGTTTAACAGAGCTTTACTGCATGCCCTCTTTCAGCCCGAGAAGAAAACATCTGCTGTTCATTAATGAGCAGAGTGCATGGATCCATCTCTTCTGTTGTCAATCATTAGTAATCTGTTTAGAAATGAGTTTGTGTACAGAATGCAATCTTTCAGGAAGTTTTTCTCAAAGGTGCCAAATGCAGCAAATGAGCTCTCAACACCCAACCATAATATTTACACTTTAGATTTAAATATAGTCAAATGATATTCAAAACGCCCCACGCAGACAGCTGCAGCCTTTTGCTCTCGTCTTACTCTGTTTCACCTGTGATGTATTCATGTTACTGATTTATCAATGGTTTGATCAATAACTCAAATAGAAAGTCATAAATAGTTTTAAAGTGTGAACCTCACATAACTTGACTCATGGGTAGGTTATATTTCAGAAATGAAAAAATATATATATATTTTTTTTGCATTGTGCAATTAAGCAATATTCGTCCAATTCTCATTTCTTTAATTTCAGTGTTTTTTTTATTGTGAACTAAAGACAACAACATAAAACAAAAGTACATTGAAAAGAGCTGAAGGAAAATGTCAATAAAAAAAGCTGAAGAGAATGTTTTAAACGGTTAAAAAGCATGTATTAAAATTACTAAAATGTAAATTAAAAATAAATACAGAAAATATAGAAATAAAAACTGATTCAAGATATTATTAAAAATAGTTTGAAAGGAAATACTGCTGCAAAGTAAAAATCTCGATAAATAGCCTTATTTTAGACAAAATTTAATTTTGAGTTAATATTATCCCTAATACTGATAAAACTTAATTGGGTCATAATATAGTAATTCTTGTATTGCAATATCAGGCCATATTAGGCCCTGCTAATTGTCATGCTGTAAATTTGGCAAGAGATGCCCTGCATACTGAGTTTGTGGTTCACAGGCGTTGAAAAGCTCTGGTCATGACTTCCAGGTCAGCAGAGGTTGGACGTCCTGTCTGTCTGAGATGGAGAGAGCTGTCTCTGGAAGTAACTGCAGAGTTTTGCGGTGTTGGTAGAGTTGACGATGTAGAAGTCTGGATGAGAAAAAGGGAAAATAAAGTACATCGCATCAGATAAATCATGCATGTGATAAAACAAGTGGATGTCTGGGCAACTGATGAGTGGTTTTTAACACATTACTATGCAGTTGCTAGAGCAGTTCAAACATCAAACAGGCATTCTAACTGTTGCCTAAAAGCAATAAACTGAAATAAAATAAGTTGAAGTAAAAGGACTAGAATATTTCAAATTAAATAAATAAGTTGATTTTTAGTTTTTTTTTATGTAAATAATTGTTTAGAAACTTACTATAAACTGTCAAAAAGATTAAAATAATTATTTTAATTTAAAACGTGTAACAAATCTTCTCAAATAATCAAAACTTTATACACACACAAACACACACACACATATATATATATAAATTTATATATTTATTATTTTTTTTATTTTTAAGTAATTTGAATTGTTTTATTGTGACCAAAAGTAAATCTAAAAATAAATAAACAAATAGGATCTGTCATACTGTAGATAGATAAAACTAAAATATAGGTAGATAAATAAAACATAGGGTTATTTTTAGAATGGAATCAGTCAGTAGCTTAAAAAAATCATTACATCATAATTAAAATCATATTAAAATAAGAATTATATGTAAGTCTAATGAGCTAAAAGGCCTTTCTGAGAGCTGTGTAATAGTTGTCTGATTATGTTTCATTGCTTTGTCCCTGTAATCAGCACTGGCCCCCCACAGACGGCTCCTGTGGCCCCCAGCGCCGTGCTCTCACTGATGGTGCTCAATGGCTCCTGAAGAGCAGCTTAGAGGTGAGGACAAATGATAGTGTGATTTTACATCCTGAAACCAAATCCTTGTCATGCTCACAATAATGGGTCTGTAACCCCAGCTCTTGACCCATATGCTCTTCTCAGAGACACCTACAGCAACGCCCTCGAGGCTCGTGTTTTCAGTGTGTGGTGTGCAAGTGATCTTAGTTAGAAAATAAATAACTAAACAGCATCTCAAAATAATGTATGAACTAACCATGCAATAAAAAACGCATAATAATGAAGTGAATTAGAAAAGAATTTATATTTTAATATATTAATATTAAATAATTTTCTCTTTTATTTAGAACTAGAGGGACATATACATTGCCAACTCATATTTATATATTGTGTGTATGTCAAATTGTTAATTTTAAATAATATTTAAACATTTCATCTAGTTGCCAAGGCAACATTAATGTTTAATTTAGTTTAAGTTCATGAATAATAATAATTTTAAAAAAACTAAATAACTCAAAATTAAAACTTTAACTTAAAAGTATATGGATATATTTGAAACAATAATAATAAATACAAAATTACTAAAACTTTACAAATTTCAAGGAATATACAATGTTTTAAATATTTTGGAAAAAAATTTGATAATATTTTTAAATTATAACATTAAAAATGTATTGCTGTCAAATGATATGGGAAAAAATAATTACAAATAATTTTAATCACACTACCCAGTCTGCTTAGTTGTACCCTAGTTGCAATTTTGCAGCGAATAGGTAACAAAACTCTCTGTTCTTCTTGTTTTTCTTCAGTGTTTGTCTGGGAAAACCACTTCTACTTGAAAAAAATTGGATATAAAGTTTAATGAACATGCCTAATCTTGCAGGGGGAAGTTTGCCAACTCTAAATTCATATTTACCATAAGAGGGCGCCACACCTCATATATATTTGGGTGTATTTGTGTAGTATGCAAAACACAGGACGTCACATTCTAGACATGTTTTCTATTGCTCGTTTCAAAAGATTCAGCACAGAGGTTGTTAGTTAGGCGTTTTTCTTGTTGGTGTTAAATTTGATAGTGCTTTGGTGTAAGTTCACTTTTCCCAACTGACAAATAATAAGGTGTCCAGCACCACCCAGAGGACATGAAGATAATTACAACCTGGTGTGTTTTTGCTGCATAAGCGAGAAACAATTAAAAACAAATATTGAGGAAATATATTTGCTTGCCGTGCAGTGCTGACATCTTTAGGTCAATATTTAGCCAGTGCTGATGCTGTCAGCTGTGCAGGATACGGTTCAGCTGCCAAATATTCCCGCCACGCTGTGCTGATTTTTAGGATGTGACATCAGTATTTACACTGGCGCTGTTAAAGTCATGTGCACCGCACCCTGCTTTGCTTCAGCTTCTGAAATAGGATGTTAGACATCCTTACTGAGATGACAGCCGGGTCTGAATGACAGAATCACATGGCGATATTCAGACGCTTCCCTCCATCATATCTTTCGTAAGGAAGCCTATTTCTGCCACATAAGGAAACAGTGATCATATTTATAAGTTAATTATGAGATAAAGTCATGATTATAAAGTCAAAATTATAGCATAAAAAGTAGAAATAGACATTAAATATTGATTATGGCACACTGTCATAATTATGAGATAAAGTCGTTATTATGACCTACAATTTTCAACTAGTCAAAAAATGGACTTATTTTTATCTCATTTTAGGAGGTTATTTGTCAAGCAACAATAGAACATTAAAAATGTTTCTGTAAGTCATCATTTTGGCTTATATGTCATAATGACTTTTTTCTTGTCATTTTGACTTTTTATCTCATAATTATGACGGAATATACTATCACTTTTACTTAACATATTTATTTATAGAAATCATAATTATGTTAAACATGTTGACTTCGCAATTTTGACTTTTTATGTCATAATGACTTTTTATTTAAGAACTGTGTCTTTTTATCTCAGAATATTTACTTTTATTTCTTACTTATGATTTATGTATCATATGGCTATGCTATGACTCAGATAATTAATAATAACTCATAATTATGATTTACCATAATTAAAGCTTTTGTGTGATGTAACAGGGCTTATGGACTTTTCTTATGGGTTTCTTTCTATGTTCTTCTTTGCATCTCGCTATCTTTCTCGCATTTATAATTTTTCTTTGTAATATAATCAGTTTTGCTGTGTGGGCATGCTGGGATTTCTCTTGATGTGTTACTTCCTCCAGGCCTGTTTTCATGCTTATAACCCAGCTGTGTGTGTGCGTGTGTGTGTGTGTGTGTATGTGTGGACAGGTTTTTATATCCCCGTGGGGACCAATTGTCCCCACAAAGATAGGAAT
>JAUCNO010001091.1:11486361-11507968 GCA_032353835.1 Enteromius viviparus | reverse complement strand
GATAGGGCAATATTTGACCGTGATACAACTATATGAAAATCTGGAATCTGAGGGTACAGAAAAATCTAAATGCTGAGGAAATCACCTTTAAAGTTGTCTAAATGAAGATCTTATAAATGCACATTTTTAATCAAAAATTAAGTTTTAATATATTTTCGGTAAGAAGTTGCCTAAATACCTTCATGGAACATGATCTTTACTTTTACTATCCTAAGGATTTTTGGCAAAAAAGAAAAATCAATCATTTTGACCCATACAATGTATTTTTGCCTATTGCTACAAATATACCCCAGACTGGTTTTGTGCTCCAGGGTCACATTTAATAAGTTCTTGAGATTAATTAAGTTCTTTTTTTGAAACTCTCTTATGCCCTCTAAGTCTGCATGTAAATAATCCAAAATACAGTATAAACAGTGAAATATATTGCAATTTAAAGTAACCATGTTTTTGCAGAACTTCATCTGCATAGTTTTGAACAATCATTGGATGGAGTGTACCCTGCAGTGCCAGTTGTCTTGTATTTTTCATTCATATTACTTTGCAGCAATTTAATGTCTTTCCCTCTACCAGTAGTACTTTAAGGTAGGTTTTTTGTGTCAAAAACCTAAACAAATATGTAGTAGCAAGTTCCCAAGGTTGCTCTCCTCTAGACGTTCCACCTACCTAGAGAGCCATGAGCAGGACCACCCATGAGCCAGAGCAGCCATTCTTTCCACTTGCACCCCTGTTACTGGGTAGAAATTTTCCAGATGAAAGAAACAGGATTGTGAGACAGCCCGTAACTCTGCCGATAACCATTTTCAGTGAGGTTTGTTTCACATCCTGAACTCACATTCAGTGGCGTATAGATGGACGATCCCTATCTGGTTTTGCCAGAAACCAAACACCCAAGAATCATGGGGGTGAATTTTATGGCATTAGAAAATGCCATTTAAGAACACAAAAGGAGCACATTTTCCTACTTTCTCCATGTTCTGTGCCAAATAATCCTAACAAACCCAATGTGCTTTGCATTGTAAACATATGCAATGTGTTGCATTAAGATTAGTTTACATTGCACTGGAGCATTGCATGAGGATTCACTCAGAATGAGCTTCAACATCAGGACAGGCCAGGAAAAGGGGCAAAACCTTTAAACTGGCATAGCATGAGATGGAAACACACACCAGAATCTTGTGGATCACATAAATATTCACTTAACCCTTATTGTTATACTGCTTTTACAGGATGGCCATCCTTTTTTGATTTGATCAATAAGGACTCTATAACGCAAACTGATGATTTTTCATACGGGATGCACAGAGTGGAGACAACCTGCAGTCAGGTACAAAACCAGATCTGTTTTATGTTTATGAAAACAACTTCTTGATCTATTTTTTTTTCTCTTTGTAGTGTGGTGCTCATCTGGGCCACCTTTTTGATGATGGACCTCGACCAACAAAGAAACGCTACTGCATAAACTCGGCTTCTCTCAATTTTCAGGCGAAAAACAGTGCCTCAGAGGAGGTGGAAGCATCTGGAGGAGCAGGTCAATCACCATCTTCTAGAAAGAATGAAGAACTTTAATAGGACTTGAAATAGACTAATCAGATGTCACTCTTCTCCAAAGTCACTCCTGAACCATCAATTCCAAATCAAGTGAGCCGTGCAATCAGACAACTATACACTTAGCAACATTCATCTGAATCACGGGTCCTTCAAGATATCACTATCCAGATAACAGATTAGAATGGCCTTAACGTTTTCTCCTCAACTTCTTTACTTGAATTTTGTATCATTTTAAGAGCTCACATCACTTCAAAGAAATCAGCTCTGCTTAAATGTTTTTTAACGCTTGTTGGAAATTTTCAATTGGGGGCCAAAGTCTAAGACTACATTGGAAATCTGGTGTTTTAATTTAAATTCAAGTTTCTAAAGATGGAGAATTTTTAACCACTTCAATACAAAACAAAAAAACAGAATAATAAGGAAAATGAAAAACACTTTCTAATCGAGTACATTTGTGTCATCGGAGAGTCAGGTCTTCTAAAGTTCAAGATAATTTTTGAATGATGCTCAAATCATGCTGGAGAACATGATCATCATGTTGCATGTGAAATTGCTGATGTCATTAAAACAAACATTTTCACATGTTCCTGTTAATTTCTTCCAATTTAGATTTTAATTCTGAATGTATTTTTTTTCTGATAATATGATGTGTAAAGGGAAAAAAAAAGCATTTTCACTAGTGGTCTCTGACTTTTTGGACCCCATTGTATATTGAAAGTCCAGTGATTGGAAATGAATTATATAATGTATACGTTCTCAGAGCGCTGTGTTGTTTTTGAAGTGACATGCGATACAGGGAGGTCAAGAAGTTTGAGGAAAATGCTATGCAAGTGCTCCTGTGAGCAGTAAAATAAGCACTGAGTGGAGAACAAAGCATTCTTTGAAATAAAATGGAACAGATGACAAATGTTTAGTCTGAACACAAATGTAGCCTGACTTTTTAGGGTGCTTTTTTGGTCTCCCTGCTTGCAGTGCCTATTTTTGTCCTGAGTTGTGAATATCTTCCTGAGATATTGATTTACTTTGAATTTAATTAATATTGACCATTGTGATTAAAGAGATATTAAGAATAATTTGTTGTTAAGAATTTTTTTTACATATTTAGGGGACGAGCACCAAAGGTGCGATTACACCTATTGTATTAAATAGCATACTTGCATATATTATAGTTTTTGTTAATAGTTAACATGTGTTGCCTATTCCTATGACTTTTCCCTTAATAAATTCTTAATTCGCTGCTTATGAATAGTTAGTAAGGTAGTTAAGTTTAGGTATTGGGTAGGATTAGGGATGTAGAAAAAGGCATTATTATGTGCTTAATTAGCACTAATAAATGGCTAATATTCTAGTAATAGGCATCCTAATAAGCAGCTAGTAGGTGTAACCATAAAGTAAAATGTAAAATATTACTCCCTTATATGAATTGGTTTCATTGCTTCATTTGACTTATTTTAAATGATTTGGCGCTCTGTAGTTGGTCACAAGATACACAATAATTTTCTCAGTCAAAGCTATCAGCATAAGATCTTAAAATAGTATTCTATTCTTGTGTATGGTCCCTTGCTTTTGTCTTTCAATCTGAAGTGACCCCTGGTCACTGTATGTTTTGATTAGATATTATTTTATTTTGATAGTCCACTTTAGCCATTGTGCTAACTATAAGTAATTTTTGGAACTACATGTCAACTACCATTCATTAGCGTATTAGTAGACAGTCTACTAATTTTTCAGTCGACTTTATTTTGATAGTCCGCCTTTGATTTTATGGGGGAAAAAAGCTGCTTGGACATATGGAAAATCGCTGAAATTTCTGCTTTTGCATTCAACGAAAAGTCAACAAAATGGGGGTTGGAACAAAATGAGGGTGAGTAAACATTATATATAACATAAAATTAAAAGCGGTTGGTAAAAGCTACTTTGCATTTCTATATCTAGCAAATGTAGTAGTTTTTGCTCATCCTAACCCCATTTTGGTGCAGCATATCACCATAGGAGGAAGTTCAGACACTGTATGTCCTCTTTGGGTTAGCTGGGCGGAGGAGCTGCTGAAAGTCCTTCAAGCCTTGAGAGGTTACGTCAGCCTCGCCATCCTCTTTGGAGTGCTGTTGTTTAGAGAACAGAGTGGTTGGCCTTACTTTGAGAGTGTGGGAAAAATCGTCCAACGGGCCTGTCGCTGAGAGCGTTTATGTTACCGATGCAATAAAGAATATTTACAAGTCAGGTGTGTTTAGACTGAGGGACGCTGGTGGGGGGGCTTTCGACGGAAGATGGAGTTTTTTGGGGGGGGCTGGCAGCTGGAGTGTCTCAAACCAGCTTTCAACCCCATATCATCTCCCACCCGGAAGTCAAACAATTTTGTCATTTATGGAGCAAAAATGAACACGCAGGATGCTCTCGACAGGTAGCGTGACTACTCAAACTGTTACAAGCCTTTCTTTTGTAGCAGGAATTCCAAAACATCCCATTGAAATGAGTCGCGTCTTGTCTCTGGCCCAGACGTTAACGCTTTAATGCACAGAATGTAGGCAAAACGCATCCGTTAATCTGTTTTCCCGTTCGGACTCTCCGCCTCACTTCCTGCCACTGAAGTGTCACCCCGAGCAAGTCATACTATATCTTGTCCCACTGGCCCCATTAGTTTGCTCTATGAAAGCACTAAACCAAACAAAAGATCTCCAGGCAGCAGCCGTACAACCCAAACACACAATCCGTGCTCCACAAAGTCATCCAACACATAAACACCTCCCTCGAACCCTGGGACAAACATTAGACTCTCCATACAGCCTGAACACACTCATTCACGGTTTCTTTGGGTATGCATGTGCGCAAGCCCCATGCTTTCCTGCTTCATAGCCTGCCATTAACTGTAGCTCTGTGCTGACTTTGAGGGATTACAGGGGCTTTGCACAGACCTGCCTCTGTGTTCACCAGAAAATGCTTGCTTGTTTAAGACCACAGCTTTGTTGCAGGCACAGGAAACCTTGAATTTAACAGGGTTTATGAATTATTGGTGTTAGTTTTCTCCTTACTTCCTTCCTTTAATCTGTGGAGAACTTAAAAAATTAATTTGATAATAAATCTGTCCCCTTTACCAATCGTACAGTACATTCAGACTCTTTAACACACGTAGTCACTTTCATATTCAAAGATTGTGGAACGTTTGTGCAAACCAAACTGAAATTAGCTGCTTGGAAAGCAGTGGAAGTGGTTTCTGTTTAGCTTTCCAAGTGCCAGTGCAATCTCTAGACAAATCGCACATTGAAAAAGTTCCCCGCATATATGTGGCTCTTTTCCATGCAATAATGGGAACCCAAACTTTCACCTTTCATAAGTACCATAAAAGTACTTGAAAAGACTTCAATTCCAGGTCTAATTGCATGTTTTATTCCACTTGTGTGTAACTGCATGAAAAATGGCCAACATTCTTTTGTATGGAACACTAGAAGGTCAAATGTGTTTGGAATAGGTCTGTCAAATGATGAAAATTTTTAATCAAATTAATCAGGATTAATAACTATTTGCACTTTAATTCAGCGTAAGCGGCGCAGCAAAAATAGACTCGGCGCCGAAACTATCGCGCCATAACTGTCATAACATAATCATAACTGGCGCTTCTGCTCTACTCCTGCTATGTTCCTCCGCATCGCCTTGACCAAAGCATTCACCAAGCCGCTGTCAGCAAGACTCACTGAGCCACTTCTCTGCAGCATGTGAGCGACACAGTTCATGTATTCATAGCATGTAAGACGAATTGCGGCAAAGATGTCGCGTGCACTTTCAGTTCCAATGGTTGTCATTTTTCCCCCGCTTACGTGCAACAGACAGAAACTGTTCTTTACAAGCCTCCACAAAATGATGCTCCTCGGTTTTTAATACAGCCAGCGTAAAAGACTTCAGTACCGACGTGTTCATTTTTGGTTAAACTCTAGAATTTTCTTTGTCTAGAATCAGATATAAGTGTTTACACCTTGAAATTAACCATTGCTTTACCACAGTTGGACACAGCTCAGGGATCATGAGTGAATTAGGATACGCATTTGGAGGCGCTTTCCAACTTATCAGATTCCTAAAGGCACTTCCTGATTGTTCTAAAAGAATTGCTTCATCCCAAGCTGTCCTAGACCCTTCCCCTTGCATTCGGAATGTTTCGGATGTCATAATCTGGTCAATTGAAGAAGAAAGGGAGGACAAAGCACTGAAGTGAGAGTAAAAAAAGAACTTGCGGAGTAGTGTAGCTCTGCCAGCTCTATCAGACATTCGTCTGATGGATGTGTTGTGACTCCTTTCCTGGAGAAAAGTCAATGATCTCATTTCAGCTCTGTTAACTTCTGCCAAGTATTTACTTTTTTCAATGAGGAGTGTGGGGGCAGAAGGACAGAGTCTGCCTGTGGCCTCATTCCAAATGATGCAATTTGACAGAAACCACATGAAGGGCCGAGGGTATGCAGCATGGCCAGGGTCTCGAGCTTGAAGGCAACATTCTGCCTCTACCAGGCCCTGCTTGTACCAAGTGGGCCTTTAGTCTGATTGGTTCCAAATGCAAATGCATATATGTTTTACCCGAGGTTGTACCAATCAGACTGCAATCGTTTTGAAACTAAAGTTGTTTGGGAATACTGTGCAGGTTGTCTTTCCTTGTGCTGTTGTCTTGCAGTACTTTTGCTGGTCTGGAGTTTGAGACATCACAGCTTTGGAATGCCACCAGGCGATCACCACACCACCTCTCCAGCATGCCGAACATAAATAAACCCCAGGATCTAGCCGCCTTGTTATTCCTAGCATTACTATCAGGAAGTGTCCGGTGGTGATCTATGCTCTTCAAATACTTCATTTGCAGCCTCGTTAAGACATTCTTTTCCCAGGGCAGAGAATTATAAAGCAGCTCTGTGTTTTGAAGTTGGTCGAGGGGATGAGGCTCACCACGACCCCTGTGTTTGGTTTGGGAGTACGTGCTGTTATTGGGGACGTGTGTGTCTGTCTGCAGCTGGTGTATGGGAATGAAGAGTCTAAGGGCAGCATCTCTCGAAGCGGGGAAAACGAAATTTCTATCCCTGTTTGTTTTGAATCTGCCAGGTTGTTTTGACTGCCTAAGTTTGCTTCTCGAGCACACATCCTGATGAACCCAGTGAATGTGTCCTGTGCATGACCTCGCAGCTGTCCGAGGGTTGACCAGATGCTTCGGAGAAGCTTTAATAGGTGACAAATGCAGAAGCATAACTTTTACGGAGAAGTGGGATTGGGCTTGCTGTTGCAAAGTGAAGATTGTTAACAAAAAATCGAATTTTGTCATTAATTGCTCACCCTTATGTCATTCATTCAAGTCATATCTCTCGGATTTCAGAACAAATATCTTAATATCTGACGACGAACAAGGTCTTAGGGATTTGGAACGAAATGAGATTAAGTAATTACATTATTTTTGGGTGAACTATTACTTTAAGAATTTAGATGGAGCCGATTATGTAGTGTAAGAAGAGCGAGGTTTAATAATGAATCTGATGTCTCCGTTTTAGACTTATGAGATAACTAGTGGGCCTTTGTTTTGCAGTGGACGGAATGAAGCCATACCATATTGACACGGGGAAAAGTGGTTAAAGGTCATTTATTTTTTAAGTAGAGGATGTATGGAACATGTTAGCCATGTGATTAATTAATAGGTAGAGGTGTGTGTTTGTGAGAAAGGAAGTTCACAACGGCATCCGAAGGTTCTGGGATCAATTATGCCGCAGAGAAAGTGGAGTGAAATTGTGGCCATTGGGCCTCTTGTTTCTTTGCCGAGGTCTGCGGTTCATACCATCAAGCGAAAATTAGCTTTTATAAGAGCGTTTTCAAGAGCTGACACCATAAAACTGACAGAGGGCATTTGTGCCTTTGTAGTTTCAGCCTGTGCAGGACTTGCATCTGGAGGAAAAGACAAGATTAAGGTTCTTAGCTGGCCCCCTCTCTCCCATAGCCCATGGGAGGAAAAGCTGTATCTCTGAGCCCAGAGTTAAATATAGAATGGTTACAAAGCACTCACGATTTGCATACCTGAGAATAAAATGGTTCTGTTCTGGAACAACTTACCCAAACTGTGGAGGAAGCCATGGGAATTTCCCTTCGCTCTGCAGCCCAGAAATGTGGAAAATCTTGTGGGGAATCAGAACAACTACTCTTTGATTCAAACTCTGAATTGAAAATGTAAATCCATGCCTTCAACCAAGCAACTTTGTTGACCATTTCCCATAGAAAGAATCTTTTTTTTTAAACAAGGACAAATAAGATGTATTGATTTCCATTCAATATGATGAGATTCTTGTTGAGGTGCAATGTGAAATGACTGTGATGGGTTTAAACTCATATTCCAGTGCTTTTGGTTTATATTTCCATGAAATTGCCAAAAAAACACTTATTGTTAGCTTAGATACCTTGTCTTATGCTAAGCCATATAATTGCTATATGATATCATTTAAGTGCAGGTTCTTGCATTTTCCAACCAAATTTGGATGATTATTCAGTTTTGTTTTTCTACGGCAACAAAAGTAGATCCAAAAGAGGCCAAAGCATGATTCATCTCTACACTGCTTGTTAGGTATTGATCTTGCTGTGCGTGTTTAAATTAATGCATTATAGTAAAATTGACTAACATGACATAATGTTATCTAAATTTGAAGTACATTGCTGTCAAAAGCCAAAACCCATGACTAAAACTAAAACGGTTGCTAAGGAGTTCCAAATAAACACTTATCAGCTCACAAAAACATTTTTCCCCTCATTCATGCTTTTTACTCTCTCTCTCTCTTTTTTCTTTCTTCTTTTCCAAAGCAAGTAAACTTGCCTCTGGCTCCCTGGGCGGCGGGGAGCACTGAGCAAACGCCAAATCTTTAGGATGTCACCGCTGCTCAGTTGCTTCCACTTTGCCTTTCAGACTTTCCCCTGGCTTCTTTTCAAAACAAATCTTGGAGCTGGCCCACAGAAAGTGCATTCTTTCAGGGTCCCTGTGGGCAGTGCTCACGTGCTCCGCCGCTGCCAGAGGCTGGCCAGACAGACACATTGAGACGGCATGCATTTACACAATCCACATAAGGACGTATACATACTAGTTACGTATTGCGTATACAAGCATATGCACATTTTCAGAATTGTATCTATCGCTTTTTTTTTTTTAGTTGATGCACACTCTGAAATTGTGTTTTGTGGCATACTTTAGATTTCTTCTTATGTTGCTTACTATTGACCAGCTGTATTTATTCATTAATGCAAGTGTTTGTTCTTATAGGCAATGACAAATTAGAAGTGCAACTGCATAACTTAGCAAACTCTAGTGTCACCTTCCGCCACTCAAGCGAATGAGTTAAAACTAACTTTGCTTTAATCTGATGTTCTGCTGTTGGCCTTGGCAGGTGTTTCATGGCGATCCAGTGTTGTTTTACTTCCTCTGTTTGCTTAGACTAATAGCGAATGGGCTTTTGGCAAATACTTCAGGTTGCCTATTTGGGTAGTGAGTTTAGGCAGCTGTTAGCATTTGGTCCAATCAACAAAGCCCTCAATTTTTTTTTCTCTGTAGAGGATCAATATGTAAACATAAACCAGAATTAAAATTGCACTGCCAATTCCATATAGATACTTCTTTTAGATTGTACTGGTTTGGAATCCATTTCTTCAAAGTAGTGACATTTTATTGGTGTGGTGCTATTGATATTCGAAGTGATGATATGATTATTATCCCTCACAGGTTGCTCAGGAGTTTTCTGTGGAAAGATGTCAAAACATATTTCACGTCCTACGTTCACAGGGTTTCATTAACAGAAGATCTGACCAATCATAATGATGAATTTGCCATTTTTGTAGGATAATCAAACCACACAAGAGATTGATGTTGGTGGATTTAAAAAATGGTGTAGATTGTGGTGTAGATTTCTTTCCGCAGAAACAAAATCCCTTCTAATGTTCATTCATGTTAATTTCATGCTATAACTAAAGAGTAAGAAATAATACAATTATTCCTAAAAAATGAAAATATTTTAACATAGTATGTATTAGAGCTGCACGATCATGATTAAATTATCATAATTGCTGGTTATTCCCTTGAAAGGGTAATTGTGATTATTAATTACTATTATCAGAGTTTACATTATATTATACAATTATATTTTAAATAGCTTTATACTAATGTTTGATGCAACTGCGTGCTAAAATTTCATATATATAAAAACAGAAATCACCCTTCCTGAAAAAACTTTCTTTGCTTTTAGCATTAAGCCTCAAATGTTATCTTGGTTTCACGTTGATTTGGGTTCTTGTTTAATAAAAAAAAAAAAAAAAAAAAGAAAACATAAAAATTTGCATCTTATGCTAATGCTAAAATTATAACAATAAAAAAAAATCTTAAGCATGCGGAATAATGTTAGTTGACTTTTTTTTGCAATTGCATCTTTGTAGATTACATCTGTAATTAAAATTTGATTAATTGTGCAGGTTTAATAAGCTGTATAAAGTTGGAATCTAAGAACAATTTGAGAGTTTTTGCATTGAAGCTACTGTATAGGAGACATGTGTAAACATTAACTATTAAGCAAAATTCTGCATTTTTCTACTTTAATTCCCATTTATTTCTACAGGAACCATTTAAGATCTCATTTATGATACTTTTATTCTTTTTTACAGGAATTTGATAATATATAATATGGCAGATAATATTGCAATTATATTATAATATGTAGCAATAAAATTGCTAATGTCTAAGAATGTATGTGAGTCATTTTCAAAAAAGTAATAATGGATTTTACATTGTTATATATTATAGTTCTTTAACATTTTGAGACATTTTGAGTATTTTCTTCTTGTTTTTATTTAAAATACAGTATATTCAACATTTTTTGCGTGAGATGGAGTTCTTAGGCAGGTGAGTAGTAATTCATAAATAACGTTGACTGGATGGGTGACGGTAACTAACAGTCCATTTACTTCCACTTGCAGGTGCAAAGACACAGAGACGACAACAACCACACATCACAGAGATAACAACTTGGAGAATCAACTGGATGACTTCTGGAAACAAAGAGCACAAGTAAGTATTCACTTCTTACGTGATTAATAATCAATGAACATTTTGTTATAAATCACTTACACCAATGTCATTCTAAACCTGTCTAAGATTGGCTTTGACAAAATTTTTATTATGGGGTTGAATAACTCTTTAATTGGTCTCAATGCAAAAGTACAGTAAATGACAGAGAAAGCAGCAGCTGCTGACTTTAGTGGATTTTGCAGTTAATGACAGCTTTGACCTTTAGCATCTCCTGCCTTACTTCTTTTATATCTTCTACATTCCAAACATTCCTGATACAACAGGTCTCACCAATCACCCCCTCACCCAGCCCTAAAACTAAACAAAGGTCACAGGGACTGACCTTTCTTCCAGGCATCCAACTAAACTACAGGTGACAGCGGAAAGCTTTCACAAAGAAATGCAGCCTTTGCTGAAGTGTGTGTCCTTATCTCAAACAGCTAAATACTGATTTACTTAAAAAGAACTGATCAATAACTGGAGTCAATGACCTATTAAACCCATGTCTTCATTATAACGTGAAAACTGTTAGACACAAGGGTTATAGTTAGATCTGAATGAATCAATGAAGATTTTAGGTTATAAGTCACAATTCTATTATGGAATACGTATATTTGATCCAGCACAAATTCTTCCAGGTTTTTGATCATTACATTTTTACACACATTTACATAATTTCTTTAAAATGGTTTTATAGCGTAGGTTTTTAAATAAACCTTTATTTTTAAATAAAGAGTGATTTTCAAGACAACAATGTAACAATTAATTGAGTTTTTACTTGAAATAAGCTAAATAATCTTTTTTTGTGTGTTTGAAATAAGATTGTTTTGCTTATCTGGCATATTATTAAGCAAAAACTCACTTAATTTTGACTTAGTTTTTTTGAAAACAAGACAATATTTTTTACTTGTCTAGAAAATCTTTCTTTTAGAATTTTTAAATATTTCGGTTGGAAACATCACAAAAAAAATCTAGGCTAGAAAAGCATTTTTTGCCGTGTACAATGGAAGTGAAAGCAGACAATCCATAAATATGAAAATATTAAGTACTCTAGCCACATAAATGATGTTTTTAACTTTTTTATAAAAGTATATAATAATCAACATTTATGACAGAAGTGCTATCATTTTAGTTTAACCGAGATTGAATCTGAATATTTATTTTACTCACTGGTTTGTGATGCACCTTCAGAAATAAAGGTACAAAAGCTATCAGCTATCACCTTTTCAAAAGGGACAAGTTTGTACCTGAAGGGTCCATTTTGGTGCCTTAAAGGTACATATTAGCACCAAAAGTGTTCATATTACATCCTAATAGGAACAAAAATGTACCTTGTTAAAAGGTACTGCCCCAGTGACAGCTTTTGTACCTTTATTTTACAGTGTGTGATAAATTAGTTCCAAGTTGGATCTCATATATGAGAGAGAGAATAATTATACAAAAGCTGGATTTAAATATTTTTTGTGACCATGCATGTTCTGTGTGATGGTAGTGAGGTTCACAGTGGCAGCTGCACTTGAGCTGTTTTTCATGGAGATCAGGAATGCGCAGTGGGCCGGTCGCTCTCTTTTGAAGACTTCCTGTCTCGGAGGCCAACGTTCCATAAATTTGTCAATGAAAACGAGTTAATTGAAGAACAGAGCTGAATTTATCAGGACTACACTGAGACTGTGTATGAATTTGCGTTGTGCGTGCATGTTTGTATTTGTACATAGATAGATGTGTGTGTATGTGTGTGTGACAGGGACGTTGTGTCTCCAAAATGGTTTCCTCCACTGGAAAAACATTTGCCTTCGAGGAAAAACTCACAAAGTTGTGGTTTGCTGCACCCTGTTAGACTGCATTCAGCCAATAGAAGAACAGAGATTTTGTACTGACCAAAAGTTGGTCTATTCATAAAATCTACATGTGTCTCCACTTGGCAAAACCCCCTGTAGAACATAGCTGGGATTGCTGTCCCCATATGACGGAAGAGCGTGTGGAGAAAAGGAATTTCTTTTACAACAACTGTGTGGAAGTAAAATAAACAGTTAAACACAGAAATGTACTCACTGATTTACAACCATCCATAAGAGTTACTCTCACCTACTCCAGTTTTCAGTACTTTACATTCGAATTTACTCAGCGTAGTATTTATATGTAAATGACCTGTATATATTAAAAAAGGTATGTGTATATATACATTTTTTTCCTTTTTTAAATATTATTATAGCATATGCAAACTTAAAGGTGCATTAAAATAACCTTAGTCAACTAAAAAATTTTTTAAAATGTAGCTAAAATAAATTGATTGCAACCAATTACCTTTTTTTTAATTCAGTAAATTATTTTAATTCAAAAGCATTGAAAAACACATACATAAATTGCAATATTCAATTCAATTAATGTGTGTTTATGCGCAAACAATATATTTTATATATACATCTTTTATATTTATATATATATATATATACATGATCTTATTCTGTATCCCTAATCCTAACCGATATTTAAACTTAACAATTAGCTTACTAACTATTAATAAGCAGCAAATTACCTTTATTTATATTGGAAACATATTGGAAATTAGAAACAACATTTAAATGCTACAATTACTTTAAAGCCATACTAAAAATAAAAGGAGAAAAACATGGTCTCAGGGTCAAACATTTCCCATTTTCTTGAGAAAAACGTCTAGCTGTAATAAAAGTGTGCTGTAAATCTGAACATGTCTCAGAGACAAAGCAGTGACTGCTGTATGTCTCTCCTGACAGTGAGGTGCACTAAGAGATAAAGCGTCGGGATAGATTCAGCAGAGCAGGAGGCTTTCAGTGGAATGTGCTTATTTGGCGTCCTGGACTTTAGTGAATGAGTGAATGGGGAGTGTTAGTTGTCAACTTCTCTCGTCTGTGCCGGCAGATGGAGCCTTTGGCCTGCCAGCTGTCGTCTGCAGAGCACTCAATAAGAGCGGCTCGAGGAGAACAGACAGCTCAGGTGCCTTCAGATGCCAACCAGTATTATGATAACTGGAGAAAGCTCAAGGTAGCATTTCTATTGCTAATGTGAATATGTTTTTGAGGACATGAAATGCATTGTTCCCTATCTGCTGCTCAGTGTAGTTGTTTGAGATTGTGTGCTCTGTTTATCTAGTCAGCTAATTAGCTAATCTAGTCATGAGAGAGCAAGGAAGGTGGAGGAAAAGAAAACAGTGAGCAAAGTTTTCACGCATCATCTCTGCCTGGGAGGTACATCCTTTGTGTTGGTTACACTTTGACCTTAGCAAAGCGAGGAGGTAAAACTCTGGCAGGAATCACAGAGGTCAAAGGTGAGTGGGTTTTTCTGCTCTTGGTTTCCTGAATGCCTCCATCACAGGAAGTTAACATGATGAGATTTTCCTGCAATGGAAGTTCTTAAAGGCAAGGTTTAGCGTACACATAAAAATGACATTGTCAAAGTACAAACTTTTTGACTTATTTACCCACACTGGTTATTTATTTATTTATTGCACAGTTTTTTAAAAATCACCTGCATTTTCTATTAAAACATATTTCCTATTATTATGCTGGCCATATATTAATAGCATGTTATTATCTAAACCATATTATTTACTTTAACTATCTGACATCAAAGAAGTCATATTGTTCACTCATCATTTTTCAAACCAACTCAAGATGTTTATATTAATACATCCCTACAGAAAGTCCTGCTCTTATTGTCTTATCAGCAAACCAGCATGACATAAACTTCCCTTATAGTTGCTTTACCGAAGAATGTCTTTGTGTACAGCATTCACATGTGATCTTTCCACCGGGTCAAGAGCCAAAGCACAATTGCTCTGGGCCGTCAGACAACAGGCCGCTTGAAGCCACTGAATCAGATCATGGTGTTAAATTTGTGGATTTGCAGAGCTAATATGCAACACATGTTGGTTAGCTAATATTTGTTCACAAATATTGCAATTTTTCCTTGGATTTTTCCTTGTTTCCCATATGCAGTATCTTACTGGCTTTGAATGAGTTCACAAGGTCTGTTTCTGGTTTGTTAACATGATTAGAATGTTTACTTGGTTTATTTGTGCATTACTTTGGTTATGTTAACAGCCTTAGCAGATATTAGTTATCAGTAGATAAGATGAACGTGATAAGTCTGACTGATGGCAGATCAGCTTTACCTGCGGTTTTTCACCTGCTGGACGGCAGGTCAGTTTATTGTATGGCGTGTTTGTGCACAAACACACTTTCTCATTTAAATGCTGGTGGTCCGGGTCAGGCCCCTTAGGGTCCCGGGAAAAGTGGGAGTGCATTATGGATGATTCCACCTGTTGCCTAAACTGGTAATACATCAAGTCATTTGTTAAAGGAATAGTTAACCCAAAACTAAAAGTTCTATAATTATTCCCTTGTTTATTTAACTCAGTGAGACCGATTTCTGCACTATATTTTGACATGTTCTGAAGCCATACATTCTTAAATATAAAGGCTCTTTATTAGCAACTATGGTTCCATGAAGAAGCAATAACATCCGGAAGATTTCCCTTGCACAGTAGGTTCTTTATTGTGGAAAAAAGGCTCTTTAGGTTATGAGGGAAAAATGGTTCTTTTGAGAACCCAAAATGTTTTGTCAATGGCTCCCCTTTGCTCTCTATATCACATTCATATATGTTCAATATCTGATTTATGAACAAATCATACATATACGTTGGATCTTTTCAATAAAGCAGTTTGATTCAGAAACAAAACCAAAATTGAAAAAACTGAATTATTAAAAAAAAAAAAAGGTGCTTAAAAGGTTCTTCTCAGCGATGCCATAGAAGAACCATTTTAATTGCATAAAAAAAAACATTGAGTCAAAGGTTCTTTAAGGAACCCTCTATTTCTTACCTTTTTTATAATTTGAAGAACATTTATTCACCACTAATAACATGTTGTGAAACAGAAAGGTTATGCATACGTTAAAGATTCTTTACGGAACTATTTAGACAAAAAAAAGGTTGTTCTATTGCATCGTGAAACACCTTTATTTTGAAGAGTGTATAAAACTCTAATTCACGAGTTCAATAAACTTGCTGCATTTTCCACTTGAAAATGTTTTCAGAATTCATGTGGACTACTTTTATAGTTCATTTATGGTACTTTTGCCCTGTTCTCAGTTCTTATTCATTGTAACTGCAAGATTAAACTGCGACCAGCACGTTCCACATAAAAAACATCATGGGTTTGAAATGACATGAGGGTGAGTAAAAGACAATTGATTTTTTTATGTATTTTTATGTATAAGTTTTAGACCACAATTCAAGATTAATGTGTTTAAATTACATCCAAAAGTTCTATCCATCCCATTTTAACATAAGCAAACTGAACAAAACAAACAAAAAAAGCAGGTAAGAATTTTGTAGTAGTACATATAAACTGAATGTGATTTAAATGCACGATAACCAGATTTATCTGTCTTTGTTTATTTCAATCTCATACAATCTAACCATTTTCATTCTTAATAACTAAAGAAATGTATTTGTTTTTACAGTAAAACATTACATGATCATCAAGTCAATTAAACTTATGTTTTTGCATGAAATCATTAAAGTAAGAGAAGCCAATTCAGCATTTCTATATGCAATGCAACTACTAATTAAATTTTTTTTAGATTAAAGACATAGATTTTTCCTTTTTAGAATAACAAACCAATTATACAGATAAATGCATTTTGCTATGGTATTTGGTGGTGGTTGAGGAGAGACCCTCCTCCCCCACATGATTATAAAGTACTTTAGGTGTATGGCAATACATGATAAAACTCTATATAAATGCTTAATTCATTCATTTGAGTGCAGAAATCTTACCTACAAACCTTTTTTTCTTTAACTGTTTCTTTAATGTACGTCGCACTAATCAGGACATCTATAACCCACCCTCTCAAGTCCTATGTGTGATTCCCATAGTAAACATTAAACTAACTGTAGCCTCTTGACACAGTGACACACAAGTGTTCTCCTGGGTCAGCACCTTGTTGACCTGTGACGCCACATTGTACCTGCTTCCCAATCTGGAGCGTGAGTTCACAGAGGTCCATTTCCATATAGACAGGCCACCCTTTCCTTTTCCATCTGACTACTTTAGGAATACGAGAGCCTGGAGACTATGAATAGACCAGCGGACCCTGCCGTTCACAGGGGACTCAGGTTCGGTGAGGTGGGAGTTTGTGTGAGCTTGCACACATTGCCTCGCTGTCTCTCCAAGGTGGCCTGGGATCTGGCCAGACGTCTATGTCACTTCAGAAGGGAGGGGATGAGAGAGGCAGCTTTGGCTGATAATTTGTCTTTATGGCCCCATGTCACCTTTAACCCCTCGACAGGGTGTCTGACCCTAAATAGTCCATTTCTAAGTGGCCAGTTAGGCTGCCATGTTATACTGTGTGTCTGTATTTACTTGTAAATGTCTAATACACTTAGAAAAAGAGAGAAATAATAATATTTGAATTATTGCTACTACATGCTTCCATCTCAAACACATTTATTTATAAAATATTTTGGCCAATATATAAATAAAATTACATATATATGCACACACACATACATTGTATTTTTATTTATTATTCTATCTATCTATGTATTGCATTATTATTTATTATTAGCCTATTATTATTATACAAATGTATAATAGTTATTTACATAAATATATAAACAGTTATATGATATATATTAATAATGTATTTATATAATTGGTTTTAGTTTATAGAATTCATTCTAATTTAATTAACAAAATTATATAATTGTAAAATGATACTATATATATGCACACACATAAAATATAATAATTCAATAATTCTTACTATATTATGTGTGTGCATTGGATATATATATATATATATATATATACAGACAATATTTACAATCCTTGTGTATTTTGTAATAAAAATCTATTATGTTGTTACAAATATTATATTATTACTATATGCTTTCTGTACCTCATACATAAAATATTGGTAAATATTTAGGTTAATTTGATTCATGCTTTCTGCTACTAAGACTATATTTAATGCGTTTTGTCATATTTAAATACATTTTCCTTTAAAATGAATGCAGCAGATGTGAATAGCCGTGTGCCATAGGAAGAAAACATCTATTAGTAACAAACAGTAAAACTTGCTCATCTCGTTGCCTGGGACTTCTTGCCTAGCTTTGATAAGCTGCCCCATGAGCATTGAACATTTTCTGTGTCATTTTTTCCCTTACTGCTACTTATGCAGCTTTGAGACTGAAGTGAAGAGGAAAATGTTTTAACAGTTTGTGTCTGATGTTTGGCTGTAGGCACCTGGCAGCCGGCTTTCATAAATGTATCGCATATGTGGGGGCTGTCTTTGAGGCTGTCTGGGGGTGAAATGGTTAAAATTGACATCGGGTGGCAAAAGGGCTGTGGTTGGTCTCAAATCTTTTTAGTGTGTCGCGGTGGACTAGTTCTCCCACAATTTGCCCAGAGCGCTCCCCTCCTCTGTCCGAAAGAGAGAAAAAAAGGAAATCTGTGTCCAACCCAAAGAATGTCTTTTGAAATGCACATGCTCCTGCTTTTTTTTACACCCTGTGAGTGCTTTGTTTCCTTTAAGTTTCTGCAGATTTGGCTATCATTTTTGTGATTTACCTCCACAATCATTACTTTTAATGGTGAAAAACATATGGCATCTTCAAAATAAATTATTGTACATTCACATAATATAATAACAGATATTTTTTTCCACATTTTTTTCTTTTAATTCAGAAATTAATTGTAATTTTTTGTGTGTGTATTCATAAATATATATATATATATCATTTATTTTATCTTTTTAAAAATGCTTTGGCAATAGAATTTTTTTCACAATTTCTATACATTCAAGTCATATGTCTCCATGTTCTGACAAAAGTTTCAAGCTGGCCGTAATCGATCTTGGTAGTACTTTGGGCAGTAATTTGTGGCTGGGGCTATTGATCGTATTCGTTTCATTTGCTGGCGGTCCCGACGCCGCTCTGTCTGCGGGGGAGTGGTTTGAAATTCCTCTTCTCCACCTTCTTTGGGGGTCTGAGAGCTGTTTTTTATGAATGAACTGAATACCAACTACAAATTAACCAGTCTCTTTCACAAGAAAAGCACTCCTTCTGCAGCCAGTTCTACAAACATGCTCGGTTTCCGAATAATGATGAAGAGCATGCAGTGAGGAATAATACAGAAGTGCAGTAGTGTAAAAATAATCACCTTGATGTTGACAAATTATGCAAGTACTAAAAAACTTTTCGCATTCTCTATTATATGCAGGACTATTCAGTAAGCATAATAAACCCATAGTGCATTAATGTAAAACTATTATTATACATGTGCACACTCTATTTATATATATATGGGTTAATGATGATCTGAGATGATCAGTTTTCAAAAGTTATTTGATTAAGTTTACCCTCCCTCAAAAATATGTATAAATATTGTAACTTTTAAAAATTTAATTATTATTATTTTTATTAATGACCTTGACACACTATAGGGGTCAAGGTTTAATTAAAGGCTTAATGTTAATACTTGGTTTATGTCAGTGTTTTATATATATATAGCCTATATATATTTATATAATATAAAATATTTTTTTTATATATTTTTTTAGATCTGCACCTCCTAAACGTAAAATACAAACAACTGTAGCCTACTTGTTACTATTATTATCATCACAGAGTTAACTTTATAGATCCTGACCAAAAAAATACTAAAATAGCATCTGTCAGTGACCCATAAAACATGCATTTTATATATCTGGTGATGCACTTTTTAATTTTCTTTCTGTCCTTCTCCCATCTTTGTTGTCCTTTGTGCAGCTCTTGGGGTTCAAGATCCTCCAGCTCTCGGTTATAAAGCCCATGTCTGACACAATTGTATTCATTTGGAGAGGGTTGGGAGGACTTTGCCATTCCTCCCCCGTTTGTCGAGCAGGCTTGGTCAGATCGTGGGAAAGGCCCTCCACGTAAAGCAGTTTATTCTTTGTCACTGTTGTTCTTGTGTAATTGATCTCACTCCACGTCGATGGGCGGAAGACTTCAAAGACACGCGGCTGTTGGAGGTCGATCTGCTTGTGCTCGCGGCCTTGAGGGACAAAAACAACTGCTTCCCTTTCGTTTACAACGCACACTTTTGATGAGTGTGTACAATTGCCTAGTACGAGGCGTGACGTGGGATATGTGTTGATTTGGTGGAAACGCAAAATTAATAATAAATGCTGTTATTAAATTATCAATTATAATCAAACTCATCGGTGACCACAATAGATTTACATTACAAACAAGAGATTATTTTAATGTATTGGATTCAATTTTTATATGTAGCCTAGTATATTAAAAAAAAATTACCGAAGGGAAAAAAACATGCATTACGACAAATGTTACTTGTCGAACTAATGGCTCTTAGTTTTTTACTAATAAATCCTAACACGTTTGCATTATTAAATTAATATGACTCACCTTTTAAACAAGCAGCAATTATGATTTTTTTTTTTTTTTTACAAAATTAGCTACAAACCGCAAATCATGAGGGCACAAGTGATGACTTGTTGATATAATGTTTCTATATACATTTAATATTTTTGTTTTAATATTCCATTCCGTACGCTGTTACGCCCGTTGTATTGCAAGACATGCAGCCTCTAAAAAGCTGAACCAAATAGTCAAATTCTGAAGTTATCTCATCATGTGGCAATGCTGAGGGCAGTAAATGCAACACGAAACTTTTTTTCTCAAATATATATTCCTGAAAAAGTACACTAAAAGCATTCACTATTAGGGGTGGGAAAGAATCGCAGCACATCCCAACGTTTACGTATCTATTACATTTCTTAAAATAAACAAACAAATAAACAAGTCTATGAACTGTGCTGTGTCTTTAAACTTTTCTGGAGTGTAGCCAGTAACATGAATGGTGCTGGACACGTGAATGTGGTCTCTCCTCTTAGTATTTCTCATGTTTTCTCTGGCTGTTGTCCAATTCTTTTCTCTCTCTCTCTCTCTCTCTCTCTTTTTGCGCCTCTCGTGCCCCCTCCCTCTCCTGTTATCCACCCACGGGAAAAGTGATTTTCGCCTCTCTCTCTCTCTCTCCTCTTTTTTTTTTAAATGCATATACCTCATCTTCATCCACAGTCTGTGGACTTATTTCCGTGTGGGCAGCAGGGATGCATTTAAAATGCCCCCATTTTTTGACTTAAACCAATCCGCGTAGAAAGCCGTTCCCCGCAAATTCTTGAATCCGCAGTAGCGTGGATTTGACAGTGCACTGTCACACTTCCCTCTGCGAATGTCTCGTTCAAATTGCAATCGATCACCGGGCTTATTTTATTACTAAAGCCACCCCCACTTAATTCTACACAGGAGATTTTTTTCCCCTCAGTGTGTGTAAGCCAAATTCTCAACCAAGAGACAGCACGTGCTTCTCACAATACCGCGCTTTTAGTTTACATTTTGCATCCCCTTCATGTGCGCACCGGTTTTAAACGCATTGTTCTTGATAAGCGCGCACTGGTGAGCGCAAGACACTGACTGCAGGAACAGAAGGTGCTTAAGACTCCGTTTGGAACTCACACACACGATGAGCGCGCGCGGTGAGGAAGCCGCCGGCGAAGCTTCAGGATCGCAGGAGCAAACCGAGCCCGAGCCTGCCCCAGCCGAGCCAAAGAAGAGGGGACCGGGTAGACCCAGGAAGCCGCAACAGGTCAGTGTGCGACTTTTGTTTCTTCCACCGCGAACCCCTTTAATATTCTAAATTGGGAAACGGACGCGTTTAGACCTGCAGGGCTGCGCAATAAACATTCTTACTGTAACCATATATTACTCTTCACCCGCACTTTATGGCTCGTGTTTACATGCACCCCTGCTGCAAAAACGGCTTAAACCAGACTGAGCTGGTTTGCTGGTCTCTCACACAGGTCTAGTCGCAAGTTTTAAAGGAAATTGTGCCAGTTTTCAGTTTGACCAACTTGGCGAGCAGCTAAACCTGCTTAACACCAGCTTGGCTGGGAGACCAATTTAGT
>JAUCNO010001091.1:11417236-11486261 GCA_032353835.1 Enteromius viviparus | reverse complement strand
AGATAGATAGATAGATAGATAGATAGATAGATAGATAGATAGATAGATAGATAGATAGATAGATAGATAGAAAGAATAAACTCTAGATAGATAGAATAAACTCTAGAACGATAGATAGAATAAACTCTAGAATGACAAATAGATGGATAGACATGTAGAATAAACTCTAGAACTCTAGAACGATATATAGATAGATAGATTCAACTCTAGAAAGATAGATTAATAGATAGATAGATTCAACTCTAGAATGATGGATGGATGGATGGATAGACAGATAGATAGATAGATAGATTAAACTCTAGAACGATAGATAGAAAGAATAAACTTTAGATAGATAGAATAAACTCTAGAACGATAGATAGAATAAACTCTAGATAAATAGAATAAACTCTAGAAAACGATAGATAGATAGATAGATAGATAGATAGATAGATAGATAGATAGATAGATAGATAGATAGATAGATTAAACTCTAGAACGATGGATGGATGGATAGAATAAACTCTAGATAGATAGATTGATACTATAGATAGATACTGTAGATAGATAGATAGAATAAACTCTAGAACGATAGATAGATAGATTCATGAAATGCAGCAGTCAATAAATAATGTGATTGAATTTTTAGCTCTTTGTTACACAGAACCCACAGAACTGGTATCATATGACCAGTCCAGGTTAAATCAGGCTAACCAAGCCACGATATACCTCAGTGGTGATTAACATGGTTTTAGCTGTCAACACGTATAACCAGACAGTTTCCACCCTGCTACAATCATGTTGGTCAATACATTGGCCCTAATGACCAGTCCGAATATATTCCATTGGCTAGACATTGTTGGAACTTGATACGGGGCACCAGGGGGCTAATTTTAAACTCTCCATTCGCAAAAGTGGGTTTGGCAGAGGCGAGACCGCCCCTCCCTTTCCATTAATGAGAGATGGCCTTGTCCCCGGCCTCACACGCATGCCAGGATGTCCTGGTGTCGAAGAGGACAGTGAGCACCCAGGCTTGTGTCTGCCGCGGACACGAGACTTGGCTGGATGAGACACGCAAACACAGACATGATTAATTGATCAGGGTGTCAGCTTGCAGACTATTAAATCTCCTCATTAAAAATGCAGCATCCCCAACAGAGGACTGAGGGTAGGGAGACACTGATTGGACCCAGAAAGACAGACAGAGACATTGAAAAAGACACTGACGAGGAGAGGTGAGGTTAAAGGGATTGTGTCTTTGAGAATGTGCGGGAATTATTAGCACCGTAATCTAATGTTTGCATCAAATTCTCACCCATTTTCAATCCTGTGAGGGCGCACAGGGCTGAGCGTCGACCCGTAGCTGCCTCTCTGTCCTTTCTAAGTGACTGGCTGCGGAGTGAACTATGACGCTCAGGTTTATTTTTCTCCATCATGTCTACGCAGAATGGTGTAGCGTCCTTGGGGTATTCAAAACAAACTGTGCTTGTTGAAGAAGTGGTAATGTGAGCCTTGACAATGCCTGCATACTTAGTCAGGGCAAACAGACCAACCTAAACAGAGCTGAACACATCACACACAACACAAGAGACAGGGATGCATTGTAGAAGCTGTTGAGAAAGTCTTCCAAACATAAGAATAGGGGATTCTTGGGACTCAAAAAAGAAAGCTCTGTCATCATTTACCCTCATGTCTTTGCAAACCCGCATGGCTTTTTATTCACTGTCTGAGAAAAATGTACTAAAATTGTACCTTCAGGAGTACATCACAGACCGTTCCTTTAAGGAGATAACTTGTGTCTTGTCTTGCTCTAAATGGTACATATTAGTATCTTAAAATAGTAATAAGGTACTGCTATGAATATTTTATGACTAATAAAGTACAAGTTTCTCACTGTAAGGATGCTAACCCATGAAAAGCTGTTGTGTCCCTAAAGGTATAATTTATATGAAAGTTGAGTTTTTGAAGAATATAAAGAAGGTAAAGGTCTGTTATTGTTCAAAGTGCCCCATATAACTCGTTTGCTGTATTTCAAATCTTCTGAAACCATGCGCTAAGTTTGGTTGAGGAAAAGATATTATTTACTACAAATCTGAATGTCTTCCCTAGCCTAGTGCATCTTTGAGATAAATATTGTGTTAATATATTATTATATATTATTATGCACAAAATGATTATTATATATTACAATATATCATTTTTTTGCTGTTGTTGAATCTGATCTTTTCAGTAATCTGATCTCATCTTATCAGTTTTTGTATTATTATTATTATTTATTATTATTTATGTAAAAATATTTCAATTAGATTTTATATTATTATTATTATTATTATTATTATTATTATTATGAATATTATTTTTTATATTTTTATTTTCTTTTTATTTCAAATATATATATATATATATATATGTGTGTGTGTGTGTGTGTGTGTGTGTACACATTTATAGATACACACCAAATTTTCCCATGTTTCAGGATTTATTTTTACACATTATTGAAAACTAAATTTATAACCAGATTAGTGTAATGCTTAAGCATGCTGGTGGTATTGTTAATATGTTAAAACTCTACCAACACCTGGGGCCTGTTCCGTAAAACAAGTTTACCAAATAAGCCAGGCTTATGGCAGATAGTCTGACTTATTTCAGTACAAATTATCTGGCAATAAATCAGACTAACTGAAGTAAGCCTGGCTTACTCTAATCTTGGGTTATTGAACAGGCCCTGGTTGCCCGCATTCTAAGCTTTTTTTGGGGGGCAGTCATGGCTTAATGGATAGGGAGTTAAGTTTGTAACCCAGAGGTTATGGGTTTGAGTCCCAGGTCCGGCAGTGATTGTAGGCGGTGGGAGTGAATAACCAGCACTCTCTCCACCTTCAATACCACTACTGAGCAAGACACCGATCCCCCAACTGCTCTGGGTGTGTGTTCACGATGTGTGTGTCTACTTGGATAGGTTAAATGCCGTAACTGGCCACAAGTCACTTCACTTTCACACTGATTTGTATCTCACTTGGCTGGATGTACTGTGCTGACAAACATACCACTAACACCTACCCTTCCTGGGTCATTCGCAGAATTCATAGATGTTTGATGATTTCAATAAGATTTCCTGCAGGCCTCTGCATAACAAAAGCCAGAAGAAAACTTTATATCCTATAAATAATGAAGACGCGCCATGTCTTGTTAATTGTCTTCGACCACACCATTCCAACCCACGGGGCAAGATTCTTCTGCTTCCACCTGTCAAATAATTTCAGTTATGTTTTCAGAGGACAAAATTGCTGCTTGAATGACACATAATGTCCTTAGGAAATAATACCCTGCTGTTTTGACTCAAATGGTGAAGTTCTGCCTCCTAAACATATTTAATGATCTTTAGCAACAGGATGGTGAAGTTATGTTTTTGAAAAAACCTAGGCGTTTTATTTTTACTGACTACTTTAATGACTACTTTAAGTTGGAGCCACTGTTATAGAAACCCCATAACTGTCTTTCATTGTCCTTATCTGGGTGGTTTTGCTGATAATGGTGCTCTTATTTACACTTGAATGGCATAAAATTCCTCTAGTGAAATATTATGCTGCACAGACCAGGAACTTGAGCAATGGAGACAGTTCATTGTTGGAGGCCCGGATATACCTTACAAACTCTTTCTGCATTAAAAGCATTAGAGGAAATGGAGCCCTAGCATTTAACCCTCTCCTTTTGTGGCTGTATATGAAAATGACTCTGCTTGTGACAAATTGTGTGCTTGAAAAATTTGTTTAAATTGCTTGATGAAATACTGGCCACTAATTCATGGTTGTTGGCATTTGCAGAAAGCTGAGACCACAGGGGAGAAAAGACCTAGAGGAAGACCCAGGAAATGGGTGAGTTTGTTTACACTAGTCATACATGTGATATTTTGGATCATGTTTTATTGTTTACTCATTTATTATTCAATTGTAATTATTTATATTTTATGAATACTATTTAATATGATACATAACATTTCTTTTATTTTTAATTTGCTTAATAATTTAAATAGTATTGTTAATCTCACCTTTTTATGAAGTCTTAGATATATACTTATACCTGTAAACATAAACGTATCATATGTGTGTGTGTGTATGTATCCGTGTGTGTTTAAAGAGTTTATTTGCAAAAACAGATAACTATATATTTTTTTTATATTTTTTAGTTAGCTTTTTTGTTGTTTTTGTAATTTTTTTACGTAGTCAAAATAACCCAGCTGCAGTTTGATTGAGATTAACTGGAATGCACAATAAAACCTTATTTTTGAGAATTGTTAAAAGAAGTTGTTTGTGCAAATTAACTATATATATATATATATATAAGCACACACACACATACACATACATACATACAAACATAAATTAACACACATAGTAATTTACCAATTAATTGAAAATTAAAAAAAAAAAAAAGATTTCAGTATAAAGTCTATTTATTTATATATATATATAGTTTTTAGTTTTGTATTTTAAATCAAAATTTTTTTTATTTTTATATGTAATAATTATATATTTAAAAAGAATATTTCAGTTATAAACATATGCATATATTTTTAGTATACATATATGCATAAGTAAATTTTTGGAGTGAGCCCAGTCATGTACTTATTTTACTTAATCACTTGTTAATTTCAGAATTCATGTGCAAAAGATAGAGGTCTTGCAACTGTTTGCACTCAGGTGTAATTCAAGTTTCGAGTGTTTATCAGCCTGACACGTTTGATTGATAGCTGGAGGAGTAAAGCCGCAGGCAGTTAAAAGTGCCACCAGAATGACTGCGGAGAGATATGGAGAGAATGAACCCTTTGTGGCATGCCGACTCTGTGTCCTTATGGATTTTTCTCAGGCAGACAGGAAAAGCAAAGCATTCCGAGGCCCCTGGACACACACACACCCGTACACCTTTAAAGATTCAAAAGTGTGTCACATCTGAATACACTATACGTTAATTAGAAAAGCGATGGCACAGTTTTGATATACCGGGTGCAAATCTTTAAAGTCTGCTATTATGTTCTCAGATCCTTGGATCGTCAGTTTGCTTTGAAACAGTTCGACATAGTTGCATGGATTCGCATATAGCGCGGGGGGCTAAAACGATTTGTTCAATACAGAAATTAGTACATTTGTATTGGAGGAAAACATGACCCATCTGACTCTATCATCCAGGAATGCGATTTGAGTCACATGTGAGCCGAGCTGTTCCAAAACACCCTTTACATCCAGGTCTCAGCTGAGCCTCTATAGCGTACATGCTATAGTTCAGCTTTAACTTGTCACGTCAAACTGTTTTAGGACAGAAACTTTCAAATTTAACAGACATGCAAAGTGGTAGAGAATGAGTGGAGTCTTACAGAAGAGCCTTGCTTGTGTTTTTTACTAATATTATTCTTTTTTTACCTTATTTCACTTTATTTGCATATGGGCAGTGATAGAACGTGATTGGTCGAAAATTGGTAAATGACAAAATGTGATTTAAACTCATTTTGCCTGTAAGAGCACCAAGGCTCAAAATCTGGTTTTGTTGTGAGATTCGTTGGAAAGGGGGGGGGGGGTAAATTAATCACTTTTAAAGCACCAAAGTCTATTAGAGAATATTTATAAAAAGCTAATCTTCAAAAGTTTATTTTAAAATAAGCGTCAAACCTAAAAAAGTTTTTTACAACATAGTAGGGTAAACGTTGATCCAGGCGTGTATGTTTAAATGAGTGTGTGAGATTGAGTCTGAAAGGCTGAACTCTCTGGACTGAACTGATAAAGTTTACATTTATTGCCCTATTTTCTTTGTACTGATGCCCAAAGGTGCGTTCGGCTGCTCTTTCATGATGGCTGCGTGATGCAGGTACACACTCCCACGCGCACGCATACGCACACATTTGATCCACCCACACATTGATGTCAGTTAGTCTTAAACAAATAGATATGAGTGATTTTCTTTGTAGATGCTGAGTAGACTTTGTAAATGTTTTTCCTCACTTAGCAACAGAAATAGCTTCTTTTCTAGAAAAAGAAAATGGTACCTTTGATTTTTATTTTTAAACATTCTGCACAACAGGAAATTAATAGTGTGTACAAAATGAATGAGTAATTAACCAAACAGTTTTGCTTAATGATGAATTCATCATTATGAAGTTGACTGCTATATCAATCCCTTTTTCAGAGTATGTCTTCAAAGACGTAACCAGAAGAAAAAAAAAAGTTTTTCTTCCTGATTGAAGCACAAGCTAACAAACTTAAACATTATGGGTCAAAGGTTAACTAGACTTAAGCAAGGGCAGAAGTCTGTCAGCGAACAGAAAATTTTTCTCATGGAAGTGTGATAAATTTTACCCCGTGGAGAAACAAACACGCTGGCGCTTTCAGCTATTTTCCTTTTAAAAAGGCATCAGCAATAAAGGAAGGATTATATATATATATATATATATATTTCTATGATTTATTCATTTATATTTTCTTCATATTTTTTCTTTTCATTTTGTATTTTTTGTTTTTAATTTTACAAATAACAAAATATGAAGAAAAAATGCTACAGAAATATTTTTAATCTTCATTAAATCTTTATCATTAAAACATAATGTAATAGTAGTATAGTCAACGACTAATAATAAAATTATTATTTAAAAATTATTTTTAAGAAATTCTTATTGATTTACCAGAATATTATAAATACACAGTATTTTTTTAAAAATGATAGTAGTATATTAATATATTGATATGAAAATATTGATTATTAAAATTTAATGAATTGATGGAAATCACATCATTTATTTAAAATAAAACCTTTTAAATATATGTTTGATATTTTTAATATGGCTTTAAAATGTGATTTTTGTTCAACTTTAATAAATTAAACTTTAAATTGTGCACGTTGCATGATTTTAATTAATTAAACATGTTTCATGATTTATAAATTTTAACCATTAAAACATAGTCTAGAAAATAAAAAGGAAAAAAAGATGGAATACAGAAAAAAAATTCAATTTTAAAATATTAAAATGGAAAAAAATTACTTTGGGGGGAAAAAATTAAAACTGTTTTTATAGGGCCCTACATTTTTTTTTAAGACACATGTTGCAGTTGATACGAGTTACAATCTGGTGTGAATCTGGAGGCATATTCATCAGGCTGTAGTCATACTACAAACATCCTGAATGTGGAGTGGGCATAGTGGTATGACATCCTGTGAATAAGTCAGAGATGAACTTGTGGCCAAGTGTATAAATGATAATGAGTCAGAGCTGCATCTCTAGATGTGTGCCAAGGCTTTTTTGAGTTCAGCCAATACAGTTTGAGGCAGAAAACCAACATTTTTTGTTTTCCTGTCTCCTTTTTTATGAATGGGCCATAGGAAACGTGTGTGTCTGCAGCCCTTCGTCCTCTTGTATGGGTCATTGTGTGTGGGTTATGATCTGTTTAGCATGCCACAGATTAATTGACATGGCCAAGGGGCTGCATGGCGGTCTCCATATCTACAAGGTGTACTTGACAAGAGCTTTGCCATTCCTTTTCTGGATAAACAAGTCAGTTTTCTTCATTCAGCTACTGCTCGCCCTCCTGGAACTAATTATAGCATATCCTTTTTGGCTACAAGGGGCCGCTGGAATGTTTTCCTTTGGCCCCCTCCCCCAACTAAGTATCTCCACCCCCCTAAATAGTTAATAGTGGAAGGTGGCTCTGGCTAGGAGAAGATAAAAAAATAATGCTTTAATCAGGTTCATTCCTCTGGAGACGTTTAGGACAGCCACCAAAGGCTGATTAGGACCGCTGTATCCGTCAGGTTCAGAACGACCCCTGTTGAGGATGCGTTGAGCAGTCGGAGGATGTAGAAACGTTTGGGATTAAACTGCAAAAACTGCTGCAAAAACTGTGCTTCTCTAGAGTGAGTAGATAAGAGTTGTTTCGTTTGCAAACAGGAATATTTATACAGGATTTGTTGTTTTCATATATATATATATATATATATATATATGGTAACATAATAAAATATATATATAGAGAGAGAGAGAGATTTGTTATATTTGCCTTTTTTATGAGATAAACATTCAATTGAATCATTAATAAAACTGAAAACAATAAAGACATGTTTTTCAGTGGAAGCCCTATAGTATTATTTAATATTGGTAAAAAGACATTCATAAAACTACAAAAAAAACACAAAAAATTTAAATGAACACAACACACAAGTGACAGTGAAAAACATAAAAACACTAACTGTAACATGCTGTTTAATGATTAATTAATCCACAATAGAGTTTTTTGTATATAATATGTGTGTGTGCTGTGTACATTATTCTGTGATAACCTGCTGGATGTACGTTATCCCGCTTATTACATGGCTTCTTGCCACAGAAGTAAATAATTAGACACAAAACATCGATCTGAGTTTAAATGTTTAACCAACCCTAACTAACTAACTAACTAACTTTAACTAAATTCTCTGTTTCATACGTGTCACAATCTGTCAGCATTTTTTTCTTTTTTCCATTTTAAATCATGGTTACGCGTTAACACCATGTCTAAACTGAATGCGACAGTCGCAGCGCAACAGCTAAAGTCTGTCTACACTGCGTTAAAAATCATTTGAAATGTCGAGATGTCATAGAACACAGCACTAGTTTAATGCAGGGAGTTTATTGTGCCACGCTGCATCCAGTATAAACAGCAGAATAGGTTCTGTTGCATTGCAAGATAGTGCCAAACTGTCAGTGACGATGCATATAATTACTAACGGCCAAGATTATTTGTAGTTCCCGGATGAGCCTGTGTTATTAGTTTTACTGATTGTTACCTGGGAATAACAAACCTTGGGATGTGGCGACTGACCAATAAGAATAGAGTATTCATATGAATGTGTATTTATATACATAATAAATATATACAGTACACACGTTATATAAACAAAAACGTTCATTTTGAATGCGATTAATATACACACATACATACATATATATGAGTGTGTATTTTTTATTAAGCTGTAATGATATAGTATTTACAAAAATTATGAAAAAAAAACACATTAAATGATATTACTATTAACAACTTTGCAAAATTTTCTAATGAATACAGAATTTTCCATATATATCCCTCAGACTACTTATGCTTCACAATTATATATATACATATATTGTATTTCTTTAAGTATAAATAATTCCGTTCACTCATTTGCATTACAACATTTCATTTCTCGTCTCCGCTCTCGTCCTTTTGTTATTTATAAATCAGGCCAACAGGAAGTCCTGCTATAGGGAGAATTCTGTGGATCCCCTGCACCAGGCGTAATGTTATCTGCTAGATTTGCTGCAGCAGCCAAAAGACTGATTTATTGCCCCCCTCTTCCTTTTCCGGGTGCTCCTCCTGCACAGGTGCGGAGACGGACCGGCTCGGCTGTGCCAAGCGGACAAGCCGCGCTGTGTTGCGGAGGTGGGGGCGTGTTGGAACGGACTATCTCTGTCCTCAAACGGCTAACATTATTCAGTTCCCTTTCATACTGCCAACTGGCCGGTGTCCAGCATGTTCTCACGTTTGGTTCCTCTGCAAGCGAGACCTTGGCGGAGAAGGGAGAAGTTCTTGTGCTCTCTCTCCAGAGCTCCACGGCCCTGCTTGTTTGTTACCAAGGCAAGAAGCGGGAATGCTGGCCGGAGACAATAGATTTACTTCCCGTGGAGTCTTCAAACCGTGAGGGATGTCACAAACACTCAAAAGATCTGGCCGAGAGGTTGACTCTATGATGTCCACCTCATCTCACGCCAAGAATTCCTTCGATATGAGGTTCGTGATTCATGCTCGCTCTTCCCTTCCCAGGTGGTTCACTCCACCAATGTTTGTTGGATTATGATGGTCTCACAACATCTGAGCAGGTCACGTTCCGGCTTGCCAAATCGGAGGGGGGGGACAATTGGGACGCTGTAGACCTAACGACTCCCACCTCTAGGAAGAGACGAGGAAATGAGTGAATGAATAAGTGAATGAGCGGAGGATGGGAGACGGTGGGGAGGAAGTTCTCTCTCATCTCGCACAAGGATCTGATGCTTTTGGCTGGAGGACAGACAGTGTTGTCAGGTGGTGAGGAGTGGAATCAGAGCCGAGGGAAATGGGAGGGAGAGTCTGGCAAGGAAGAGGGGAGGCGCTCGGCGTTTCAAGGGGAACAAGGGCTGCGATTGGGAGTCATCCAAGAGTCTCGATTTGATGGGGAGGCTTGGAAAACCCTCAGCTGCTGCCAAAGTGTGAAAAGATTTTTCTTTCTCTTTTTTTACCCCACCTCCCTCCCTTCTTCCCTTTCTTAATGTGTCCATGTGTGAGGCTGGAGGAGGGTATTATGATGGGAATTTGGTGTCAAACATCAAAACCTTTTTATAGCCTTCGCGAGCCTCCCGGGCAAAATATTGAACTCGGCAGTCAGCTGAGGTCCTGTCCTTCTGTGAGTCAGTCGGCCTGTTTTTATTCCTAGCATTTCCTATTCCACACTAAATGAGACTGAAACAGTCACTGTCAGCCTTATTTTAAATTGTAAACAAATCCCAATGTTTGAAGAACACCGCAATGAGACTTTGCTTTGAGTCATATGGGTGTCTACATGGGCGCCTGTTACGTTTAAATTAAAGCTGACCCTATTTACTTCATTACATGTTCTTAGTGTTATTGTGCATGATTCGTCAAGACACATTATTCAAAATATGTCATCAGAATGTAATAACTTGCTCTGCCTAGTTTCTTATTTCCACATGATTCACCTCGACTAATTTTAATGTAATATTATGTAAAGCAAAGGCCAAATATCTATTTAGACTCAGGCTACAGTCATAAGCAATGTGATATTTATAAATCTACTGATAGATTTGAAAAATCAATACATTCTTCACAAACATTGTGCATTTAAGTCTCTTTCGCATTTAATTGTGGTTCATTCAAACTGCCAGTAATTTTCCGGAGTGCGTTCACATGCATCCCATAAAGATCCCCCGAAGACACGTGACATTACAATCTGGGTACAAAATTTTAAGGGTACAAAAGCTTAAAGGGACACCTTCATTGTACCTGATTTACCACTAACAGATGGATAGTACATATGCTATTACTTTTCTATGGTACTAAGATTTACCTTTTTAGTGGTAGATAATGTACAAAGTTGTCCATGTTGCACTTCTAAAGGTACAATTTTTGTATTTTTATATGAGATAAAATATCTTTCAGTCTTCACAGTCAACAGCCAATCAGTTCCTAATGGATAATACAAGTTTAGTCATTCTAATTTGTTAGATTGTTAGATTAAATGTGATTAAATGTGAAATATAAAGTTTCCGTTATGAGAAACAAAGTTGCAGTCAAATGAAATAAAGTTATAGTTACATGGAAACCGACTTTTATAACACAATAATTAGTATATTTTATAGAAGTCCGTTTCCAACACATAAAAAATGTAGATCATAATTATGAAATAAATGAGGAATTATAAATTAATAATAATGTAAATAAATAAAAGTAACTTTTTATGTCACTGGGGCTGTACCTTTTCAAAAGGTCCATTTTTGGTACCTTAAAGGTACATATTAGTACATAAGTGTATGTATTTAAAACTTAGATGTACCTTTTGAAAGGGTACTGCCCCAGTGACAGCTTTTCTGAGAGTGTGACTTGTCATAGTGCCCACTTTTCATCTCGTAGACATGACAGTTTATGTTGCATAAAATCAAGTTTTCATACATTTTTAACTTGTTGAATGTTTTGTTTCACTTGGAAATACTTCCCATTACATAAGTAAAAGGGTTGTGAATGTCAAGTTGTGTTGACTCGAGTTGAAGCGCCTTTCTGTCCATTTTAGAGTTTGCCAGCATAAATAATAAGAAGGTCTTGTGGGTTAAAACAAACTTCTTGTTTGTACAGCATGTTCGGAAAAGCTACTTTTTATAGTTTTGATTTCGTTTGGCAGGACTTCTCCAATTAGACGAAGTTGGATGGTGACTAGATTTTTATAATGAGCTGCAAACATTTTATTAGCAATTATTGAAACCCTGGGCAGGAGTTGGGGTCTTGAAGTATGCACTTGCAAAAGCGTCGTTTACATTGTGGCTTGGAGCCGTTCCTGTCCCGGCTGTGCAAGTTAGATACAGCGTGAGACAGAGAGTGGACAGCTCTACCTCATTCCCTGCATTCCCTGAGCCCTCTCCCCTCTTCTCGATCTGGGGCCCGAGAAGCTGAATTCCTGCCAATAAGGGCGTGTGTTCAGTCTGAGGCTCTACTCACACAGCAGGAGTTTGCTGGGACCACCTCAACGGATTTCCACCGGTGACCCCTGTGACCTCTCCCCCTCATCTCTCGCTGCCCCCTTTCCCTTTCCTGTTCCAGCTTCTGGATGCGCTTTAATCATTTTGCTCTGAGCCAGCGACCATAACAGCTGCCTCGATAGGTGCTCCGGAGATGAGAATGTGAGAGGTGAGAGATTGAATTTGGGGAAGAAAGTGAAATCAGTGGGGGGGAAAGTTTGCATATTTTACATTTATCACACTGAGTGATAAAAAGTCTCAGTTTTGAAATATAAAGTCACAATTACCTGGAAACATGGAAACTTTTTTTTCAGACAACATTATGAAAAACTTGTAAATCATAACTGGTAAATAATTATGAGATAAACAGTCAAAAATAAATGTAAGCAATTATAACTTTTCACCTCATAAATATGTATTTTTAAGTTGTAAGATTGAATTTTAACACCATAATTGACTTTTTATTTCGTAATTTTACATTTTTGTCATTTAAACTCAATATGTCATTGTTGACTTTTTATCCTTGAATTTTTTTATTTAATGTCACTATCAAGGTTTTATCTCATAATTCAATTTTTTTTGTGTTGTAACTTAAAATGTGTATTAGTATATCACAAATGACATTTTTTTCTCCTAGTATGGACATGGACTTTTATAATTTAATTATATCCTATATAATTTGAGAGCAGCTATAATGAGAACAGCGCAATGCAATCATTTGCAATCAGTGGTAAATTTTTAATCTGCACTTAATTGATAGATCAGTTACTGCTGCATTAATGCTGACATGGTGTTGACTTGTGAATAAATAAAGGAAAAGATGTGAGGGAGAGGGTGAGGAAGACAGGACATTTTTGTGTTTGTATGAACAGGGAAAGGTATGTGACATACATTATTGATGGTGACACCTCTGCGGCACGAGTCCTTTATCATAGTATGGCAAGGCAGGGAAGCGGTTCACACAGAGGACTGCACATATGCATTCTTTCACTGACGTCTTTCTGCAGGCAGTTCAGGACATTTCCATGAAAACATGTATTTTACAGTGAATTTGATTTATACTCCCCGAATCTGAAGAAAAACAACCCCAGATTTAAAGCTGTTAGAAACTATGACAGTATTATGAAATGTTACCAGGATCAGGACCTCTGCGTTCACTCTTTTAAAATATACTTTCAGAAGTTTGTTTTCATTGTCTAGGTCTTAACACAGATAATGTTTGTTGAAAGTAGTGTGTAATTAATTGTATTGTGTGTGCGGGTTTATGTGGTTTATGAGGACACAAATGTGTATAATGACATGGGTATGACGTAGGTATTACAATAGGTAGGTGTTTTATGAGGACATTTTCAGTGTCCCCGTAATTCAAAAGGCTTAAAAAACATACTAAATGGTGTTTATCTAAAAATGCTCACAGTTTTCTGTAAGGGGTAGGTTTAGGTGTAGAGTCAGTGTAGGACAATTCCACATACAGTCTGTACAGTATAAACACCATTGCACCTATGGAGAGTCCCCATAAATCACAACTGAAAATGGGGAGAAATACTCATTTAAACTCATGAAATAAATGTTTTCTCCAGTACATGTTAGCCACAATTATTAGCACCCAATTATTGCTACGTCCCTTTTCCCAAGATAACAGCTCTGAGTTTTCTCCTGTAATGCCTTAAGAGTTTGGAGAACACCTGATAAGAGAAAAGAGACCATTCCTTTGAGCAGAATCACTCAGATCCTTCAGAATACCAGCTCCATGATGGTGCTTCTCCTCTTTAGTTCACATCACTCATTTTCTGCAGGGTTCAGGTCAGAGGACTGATAGCAGTGGCAAAAGCTTCATTTTTTGCTCAGTGACTAATTCTTGTGTTTATTTTGATGTTTGTGTTTGGATTATTGTCCCAGTGGAAGACCCAACCATGGCCAATTATAAGATTTCTAACAGAGTCAGTCAGTTGTAGATTTGTTTTCTGTTGGTATTTGATAGAATCCATGATGCTATGTGTCTAAACAAGATGTCCATGCAATATATTTCATTGTACACATGGATTACTTTTTGTCCCTGTGTTCATCAAACCTATCTTGATTGATTGCTGCTAAAAACAAACAAAAAAAGTTTCATTTGATCATAGAAGCCAGTTCCATTTGTAGTTCCAGTCCTGTCTGACAACTGAACGTTCTGGAGATTGTTTTTGGAAGAGCGAGGAGAATTCTTCTTAAACCCTCCTGAACAACATGTGCTGATGTAGGGGCTGTTTGACTATTTTTTAAAGGTTTTCTGACCCTGAGACTCAACTATTTTCTGTAATTCTCCAGCTGTGATGCTTGAAGAGTCTTACTATACTCCTCGCCATGTATTAGGATGATAGAAACACACGTCTCTTCGTAGCATTTTATGTTGATTGGAAATTCTAAATTATTTTCACTGCTCTGGCTCTTTTCATAAAGCCACTTCACTAATCGGTGAAGCTAAATTATCTTAAGCAGCACATTATAATTATTATAAAAAAATTACGGGGCGGTTTCCTGGATATGAATTAGATTAAACCAGGACTAGACCTTTGTTAAAAGAGGACATTTAAAGGGATAGTTCACCTAAAATTGAAAATGATCCTTTTACTCACCTTTGAAGCATCCTAGGTGTATGTCACTTTGTTCTTTCAGACAAATCCAAACAAAGTTAAAATAAACATTTTCCGGATCCCTCCAAGCCTTTAAATGGGTGATAGCTGTTACACTTTGGAAGACTTGGCGTGATGTAACGTGTGCATATTCGTAATAAAACGTCCCTCACATGGCTCCGGAGGTCCTCCTGCAGCGAATCCATGTTTATTTCAAACTACAACGTTTCCTTACTTTAGCAAAAGATAAGCAGTCTCCTCTTGGCTTATATCAAAATCCTCCTAGATTTTTCTTTACATTTCCTTGGTTTGTGCTGCCTATTCATGGCGTTTTGTTTTGTTCTCTCTCCGCGCTCATCACCAATCACAGTCATCCACTGGGACTGCTTCCAGTTTTTCACAGACAGCAGACGTGAGAGAAAAGTGCTTGTTAAGTTTTAAATATAGACATTTATCATACGCACACGTTATTTCACATCTTCTGGAGTGTAACCAATTTAAACCCATTGGATTTTAAGAGGAGCTTGGAGGAGTCTGGACAATTTTTATTATAACTCCTATTGAATTCAAAAGAAGAACGTCACATGCACCTAGGATGCCATTTTTTAAGTAGTTTTTACAAAGATACTTATTTTTTTATAAAAAGAAAAAAGCATGACTTGTGAGCATTTTAAGACCAAACATGGCACTAATGTATTTTTAGATATGCCATGGCAAGCTTTGCAACCCTGTTCGGGGAAACCACGCTTATATGTCTTATTAAATTAAGTATTTATTTGAAAATTTTTATTTAGTTATTGTTGTTATTTTGCATTATTTTGTTGTTATTTATTAATGCAGTAGCCCTACTGCAAACATGTATTTGAATAAAAAAAAAAAGCTCTCTTTATTGTTTGAGTTGGAATGTTTAGTAAAATTGAAACAGAGTTTGGCAAACAAATCGAGAACTATAAATCTATAGTATGAGTATGTAAAGAATCCCATTGGACCGACTGAGGTATTGACCCAGTTCCCAATAAAGACCCCACAGAGCCCCAAGAACAGTAAAAAAAACCCCCTCAAAACTGGAAAGTTTTGTGGAACTGAAGTAAAAAACCTGAATTACTGTGCCGACCCCCTCCACTCCTCTCCCTTCTCTTCCTCTCTCCTTTGAGAAACTCTGGGAACTGATTTCACTTCAAACAGCAGAGGCTCCTAAACGGACCAGATCCAATTTGTCTGCGCTTTTCTTTCCCTCCAGAACACCCCCCCTCACACACACCCCCCCTCCAAAAAAAAGGCCTCCTAACAAAAGGCTGCTTGTCCTGCCAGGAATTTTCCACATTCCTTGCTCTGGCAGACATTTTTCTTTTCTACAAAGGGCCCTTCGGCAAATTCCCCCTAATCGCAGGGTTTAGCCCAGCTCTGATAGGTGGCATTCATAGCACTGTTTGGTTGGGAAGGGTGCTTGATTTGGAGTCCGAGAAGGGATGAGGTGGGCAAGGGGGGCTCTTGGACCTGGAATCCTTTCAGATTGGACCGAGCCGGTGGATGCATTCCAAGGGAGATCACAAAGCCAGTGCTGTGGCCCTGTACCCTGGAGATGTCTGGCTTGTTTTCCCCACTTCCACCTCCAGTTTAACAGAACATGTGGCCTTTATTCATGGGAGAGGAGGGGGTGCATTTACTGGGTGGCTCGTCTGTGGGGTCCGCCTCTAGTGAGGGAGTCCTTGGATAAGTTTGCCTCATCAAATCAAGCAGAGTGTTTTTTTATGTTTCCTGTCTTTGTGGAATTCTTGTCAGCAGCCCTAAGGAGACTATGTTTAAGTAAGGGCTTTTTTCTCCACAAACGCAAAACATATGTTAGCTGTTTAAGTATAAAGTGAATGTGAGCTGCGTTCCGTTTTTCTAAACTCTCCCTCTTTATGCCTCTACCAGGCAGTCAGGTAAAATAAATGCGGCTTATGGCTAGGAAAGGGTCTCATGGGCCGTACCATGTTAGAGCACCTCTGTAACCGTGCGGGTTTGGACATTCATAGGCTCAGGAGGAATTTACAGACTTTCTGAGACTATTTTGGTACAAAACGCAGAATAGGAATGAAAACTGATGGTGTCCCAACGTGAGCCTCTCCCTCATACTAAGACATCCAATGGAAAGGGATTTCAAATATAGATGTCCTCCATTTTTTGTAGTTAGATTCAAAGATCCCAGGAGCAGTGAATGAGAGAGAGACATAAATATCTCCAGTGCAGTTTCTTGTAAGAGGAGGGAGGGCTTCCCCACAGTGTAAAGCTTTTAGTAAATGACTCTTGGCGCAGAGAATGGTTTTCGTAAGACATGCCAGGTCCTAAGAGCAGGAGTCTTCCACTAGCTTGGCTTTGCTCTGCCCCGGCACGTTCTGTTCTGGAGCTGCTGAGACGTGCAGCTGCGTGCTCCCAGCTTTTTGCCCCCAGGTACCTGTGCCAGAGGCTGACTTACAACCATTACATAATCTCTTTGTGTAACTGGCCTGAAGACCTCTCTGCATACTTGAAGAATGAAGCATCCCCAAAACCATGTCTACCAAACATACTTTCCAGTGATCAATAGTTAATAAAGATCCTCCCTCCATTCAAAGCAGGATGAGAGACCATGGTAGCAAGAAAACATTTCTACAACAATATGAATCACTTTTTAATACAGAATACTTTATTTGAAGCCAAGAGTATTTAATGAAAAGAAGCATTTGAGTGCCATTTTCTTACTAGGCCACAAGACCTATAACAGCACGCCCACCCAATCTTCTGGAAAAAGCTCTTCGTTTTTGGAGAACGTGTTGACTAATTGTGTCGTCAAGGTTAGAACAACTCTATAAGAGGCTGCCAGTCCAGACAGGATTTAATTGGATGTCGAAGATGTTGCTTATCTTATTAGCTTCTTCAGAAAAACAAATGTTTCGTACTGAAAAGGGAGGAATTGTACCTCGAGTAGTCCTTAGTCAGATGTAGTACTATCTATTTAAAGAAGCATAAAGGTGTAGTTCAGCCAAAAATGAAACCTTTTTCTTATCTTCCCGTCGTTCCAAAACCTGCATAGTGTTTTTTTTACACAAAAGGTAAAAAGTATAATTTTGTGTTATCTAAAAGATAGATGCCACATTCTTTACTGGAGCTTTGCCATGGTTTTATTTTGGAGATACTGTTCATCAGTGTTATCATTCCTGAACACGGTGGGTGTCTCCGCTTTCCTTTGTTTTCCTTGTTTCAAGGCATGCGTAACACTGTAGGCTGGAAAATAATTCACAGTAGTGCTTGTTTCCAATGTGGCAGGTTGTGGCAAGCAATGATCTCCAAGGCCAGTTGGCAGTGTAGTGCTAAGAGCTTGGAAACTCACTCTAACTGGTGCATTACTCTTTAATCTGTCACTTCAGTGAGAAAAGGCTTTCAACATCTACTTTTAAGTTGTTTTTAGCTTCTAGTAAAAGTGCATTTATTTAACCAGTACGCAAATCAACCTGTATATTTACGTATGTGGTTTAAAAAGCTATAAACACAAAAGACATCAATGGGACATCCCACAATATCAAAATTTGTGTGGTCAGCAGGAATGGGTTGATTCTTAATTGATTATATTTGGTATGCAAGTTAATTGCTATTCTGGTCATTGTCAATCATGCCAAGTGCAACGTAGTCTCATGTTTTTGTGCTGCACGCTGAATGTGACTCACGACTTGAAATAATATTTGAGCAGTTGCTCTGTTCTCATGTTGGCATAAAAATTTAATGGCCTTAACAACCTCTCAGGGTGCAGTTTCTGTTCACTTATAAACACAAGCCTTTACATTGGAAGTTTACCTACTGAGGGCGAAGCTGTTAAAATGTAACAGCAAATGGCTCGCATTCCTCCATTTGAACAGCCTTCAGGATTTTATTCCAAACGTATATGTAAAAATGTGTCTATTTGTGAATTAACAGATGAGGCTTTGTCAGAAATGTTACATTTTTCTAATTTAAGAATTTGACCAATTAAGTCCTTTAAAATAAGTAGATGTCTCTTAACTATGAATTAAGTGAAGCAGGATTGCAAAAAAGTACATAAAATGCAAAAACTGTATTACTTCTTAAAAAGGTTTTTATTTTATTTTCCCAGTAAAGTAATCATTTTGATGCATGTTGTGGAAAAGCAAAAAAGCTCTTATAAAGCAAAACACTGATAAAATTATTTTTTTCAATGGAGAAGTATATGCCCAATGTAATATACATGTAACATCAAAAAGGTATCATAAACGTCCAACGTGACATATAAGAAACATTACAGATCAGAGAAGGAGGGGTTGAATATGAAAAACTGCATAAACATGTTATAGGTGGTCTGTTTTATATGCCTCATAATTTTCCTATAAGAAAAAATAGGTCCGGGTCCTTATGGGTTAAGTAGTTCATACAAAACCATATATTAAAATGTATACGTATGCATATATTGTTTAGCCCACTAAGCAGTTAATGTTTTAATGAAAGTCCACTGGTCACTAATTACCTTTTCACATCACGTTTTAACGTTTTAAAACATTTAACTCAATGCACTACAAAAGACAATGTTCTCACAAGATAATTAGCTTCACAGTTAGTTTCCCTTTGGTCACTGAGCATGACTTCCTACATTAAAACCAGATCTCATTAACAGTGAAGTTTACAGAGCTGTGAGGTGGAAGAGAAACGTGTCACCTTACGCATAGGTCGATTCATTAGCTTTTGCGATTACTTCATTGCCTCTTTCATTCCTCTCATTTTCTGTTTATTTCAGCTGTCAGCAAGTTATGTATAATTAAGGCATTTGGATATCCGGGACCTAAAGGCTAAATGTATCTCCCAATGATTAGCCCAAATTTACCAGTGGGACACAAATAGTGTCTGAGAGCTTTTTCCATGTCATTTGATAGTCTATATCCGATGGAGTCATACCCTCCCCTTATTTGGTCCTTACTGCATACAGTATATAAAAATAATATTTATATTTACTTTGTGGTACTTTCCTTTATTGTTACCACCTTATATACAATATAATACAAGTAAATTAACACACATATTTGTATATCTTGTATTTAATATCTAAATAAAAAAATCATAACTAATCAAAATGTGTGTGTGCGTTTGTCTACAAAGTGTACAGAGTAAAATGTATGTGTGGCACTCTAGATCCAGAATAGCAGTACAGGAAACACAGATTAGAATTACTTTTTTTTTCTTCTGAAGAGAAGTATTGCTGACTGTATTGATTTGTAGTGGGAAAGCAGATCTGTGTGAAGATGGGTGAAATGCGTGTTGGGTTTCCTCTTGGTCTTCAGCTTCACCTCGTCTTTTTAGGCCCGCACTGTACATCTGTACATCTATTAGTGCATGCCATGCACAGCACTAGGAGGTCACAGGAGCCTCGGGGTCATTCAGTTTGCAGAAGAGATTTGGCGTGTCAGCTACTAATGACTTCAAAGAGCGAGCACGGTTTTGTGAAAGACAAAGCTGTGGTTTCTCTTTTTGTTCTCAGGGGCAGAAGGGCAAGAGGGGTCTGGGTTTCTGATGTGCAGGGTGACAAGTTCACTGCTAACAAGAAAATGGGTTATTTCTTGCTGCTTTTGTGCATGTACTGTATCGTTAGTGATGTAACATACAGTCTAGTTTTGACATCCTGGGTCATCTGTTATATGTAATATGCACGTGGCATCTTGTATTTCATGTGTTTGTAAATAGGTGCAATCGGGAAGGTGCTGGAATTCTCCTCCTCCTCATGTCTAAAAGTATATTTGTGTTCCGCCCATCCCATTCGGAATGTGTGCATCATTTTCCCAATTTTCCTTTATCGCCAGCTGCATTCTTCGCCTGCTTCCATCCGGTGTTGACATTTACTGTGTTACAGCCTGATAGCATTCCAGGGAGAGCTGGCACAAAACACACCAGCTGCTCCCAACAATCCCAAATGGTGTGAGTGTGTGTACTCTATCAGCAGTGACTGGCTTTGGTTCCAAACACTGGACACTCTCAGGGTTTTATTTTTGCCTGGCTCTCGGAGCAGCGGAGGACTCCTCAGCTGTCTTGCTCCGGTCTTAGAAGCACTTCCTGCGGGGTGTCAGCGCTTAGGGTTTATGATGTAATGCGAGTAGGGCACAATCTGGGCATTGTATACCATGCTATTACCACTTTGGAGGCACTGTGTGTGCACACGTTTTCTGATTCTTTGTGTTTTTTAGGGATCAAGGTTTAGGGATTTCGCCTGGATCTCAATGTCTTAAATGAAATTGGATTTTAAATGCAGTTGAATGTAAAAATACATACAATTAAACATTTTAAAATATTATATATGTATATATTTTGCTTTTGATAAAAGTGTCTGCTAAATGAATACATGTAAATGTATATATTTATTATAATGTTTTGCATTCAGATGATAATTGTTTCTCTTTTTATTTTTCAGCCACAGCAAGTGGTGCAGGAAAAGCCCGCTCAGGTATGTCAAATGAAATCTTTGCACCACATATAAATTAATACAGCAGATGTGCATGTATACATACATATATATATATATATATATATATATAATGAAGAGTTAATTTGCAAAAAAAGATAAACGACACTTAAATGAGCTGATTGCCATGCATTATTCTCCACACATAGTGCAAGTTGAACTCTAAACTTGTCAAAAAAGCATGTATTTTCCACTGTCAAAGCATCATGAGTTCACATTTTACTGCAGCAGCCAACAAGCGTTCTTGTTGTTTTTGAAAAGAAGTATATAAGTGTAGCGAACCATCGCTCTGTATTCAGGTCAGGTGACAAGACTACTTTCACTTTGAAAAGACACACTAGCTGAGAGTTTTGTCAAAGCTGATTAAAAATGATTGAGGGTGGATAATTTAGACATACTTGATGAACCAGTGACATCTTCTTCAGGACGTTTAAGGAAAATAAAAGCTGAAACATTTTCACAGAACTTTGCAAAACAGAGTGTTACGATGCTGAGGAAAAATAACTTTAATTTATTAAATCACCTGTACTTGTTTAAATTATTATTACATAATCAAAACAACCCAACTGCATTTTGAGTGATATTACTTGGAATGCACAGTCAAAAGGTTTTTGCAAATGAACTCTTGATTATTTATATATGTATATATATATATATATATACGTATATATATATATATATATATATATATATAATGATACTGGAAGTCCAATTGGCTAGAAGGGGATGGCAGCTTGCAGAAGCAGAAAGAGGATGATTGTGTGAGGAAGAGGATTTGCTATCTGGGTTTACAAAGTCCTCGAAAACCCAAAGTGAGTGGAAGGGGGGCATAATTCTGGTTTGATGAGAGACCTGCTTGGTTAAGGCCAATGTAAATCCTATAGCGTTATGTGTGGAATCCCAGTCTTCTTTGGTTTCATCCCCTCACAGATGGATATGCAATCTGGCAGACAGGATTAGTTTTGAAGGGTTGCCCCTTTTTTCCTCTCTTGTCAAAATTCCTTCAGCGTATTAACAATGGAGTCGACTCTATAGTCTCTGTGCACAGTGCTACTTTAATGTGCTCATGAGGAACGAAAGCAGCCTTGTCGAATATGATGGAAATTATGAAAATTATCTAAATTCAGTAAAAGTACACATAAATAAAACAAATATACAATACTTGGTATATAAAATATCTAAAAAAACATTCATAGATACAATTTTTGTCATCAGAACTATTCATAAATAAACTTCGCACAAAAATGAAAATTCTGTCATCATTTACTCACCTTCAAGTTGTCCTTACATTTAGGAGTTTCTTCTTCTTCTGAACACCAAAGAAGGTGTTTGGAAGAGTGTTAGTTACTAAATATTTCACGGCAGCCATTAACTTCTATAGTACGGATAAATACTGTGAAAGTCAATGGCTGCCATGAACTGTTGGGTTACTAATATTCTCCAAAATATTTCATCAAAGGAAAAAGATGCTCATACAGGTTTGGAACAGGTTTGCTGAATGCTGTGAAAAGGTGCTAATAAAAAAAAACACAATGGCTCAAGATACAACTCCTCTCCCACACAATCTTCAACACATTTACTAGGAATCTGCTCATCTCCTCTTGTTCGCTGGTGCGGACCAGTTTACGGTGTGAATGCATAACTGGGGCCTGATTTGTTGCTATGTGGGAATGCACAGACCCTGATGACTTTGCGCCACACACATAAACACACACACACACACACACACACACACAGGTATCTATACGTAGTCTTAGATGTGCAATGAACTTCTATTATTTTTGCTATTATTTTCTCTTTTTTAGCCATTGCATCACTGTACTTTTAATTGCTTTTAAAAACTGTAATTTAGTTACTTTTAAAAACTTCTTTTCTAAAAGTCCCCTAAGACATGTTCTGTAAGGGGTCAGGTGAATATGTGACTAGCCTTTAAAAAAGCCTAAATATAGGCTTAAAAAGAATTTTTCCTGTGATTTTTTTTTTCTTTGATTATCATATTTGATATGTCAAGCTTTCATAGCTTATATAGCATGATTTAGGAGTGTATGGAGCTCATACTTGAGGAGGGAAAAATGGTGTAGTTGCTGATACTTTTATGGCCAAAGTAAGATGAAATTCAGAATTTTGTAACAGTACGGCAGAATGCAGTTATAATTATGGGGGGCAAAACATATAATACAATGCAATACAATGATGATTGAGAGATGAACAAAAACATTCCATAAAAGTCTGATGTATCATACTTGATATGTATGGATAATCAAGTAATCCTTAATTGGTTCAGCTAAAAGACATATATACCGTGACCTAAAAAAGGACAGTGTAGGAATTTTTCAGGAACTTTACAAAGTTACTACTGATTAATTGCCCAGTTGTTCAGACAACCTACTAACTAATTCAAGTTAGTATGCATGCTAGTTTGCCAAAATCCTTTACTTAAAACATATATGTCAGGAAAATTATCCAGTAGTGTTACAGTCATTCAGTGCAATAAAGTACAAAAATCTAAATACAGATAAAACACCAGTAGGAAACCACTACATTACATTGTGACCTATTTCTGCTAATTTTTTGAGCACTCACAGTAGTTTTTTGTTGAAATGGTAATATTAGTATTGTTCGATTAGGTTTTTTTTCTTAACAGTATTATTTTATTGTTTCTTCTAGTTACGATTCTCTCAGCCTTAAAGGGAACAAAATATCCATAAACCCACAACAGGGACGTTCAATTGCTATCGTTATTCGTTGGTGATAGTTAAACCAAGTCCATGGTAATCTTGCCCTCCCTGTTGCACTGAAGTTTTAGTGTTTTTTGAGTGCTGTACCTGCGCCTTTAATTGCTCTCGGAATCAAAGAGCGAGCGATGATGCGTGAGAATGTCATCTAATCAGTTAGATTCCTAAATTAAAAAGGAATGTTTAGAACAAATCTATGCAAAAAAAGCCTTTTCATTCTTTTAATAAAACGTATAACTTTAGAATGTATGACAGTTGCAGTTTTGTATTTAAACAAACTTCCAAAAGATATCTGATATTCCATGTGAGCACATAACTAAGCTGGTATTTTGTGTGTGGCACGATTAGTGGGCAAGGTGTCCGAATATGATTAAAGGCTTTTTTTCTGCCACCCATAACCCCCCCACCTCTTAATTCTCCATTCTTTCACTCGCCCATGTCACACATGGTAGCGCTTAGCTGGTCCTTCACAGCTGAAGTGTCTGCCACACTAATGAATGGAGTTTGGCTCATATAATGCAGACAGGCTTTTGCCACGGCCTTTCCCCTGAATGGGAGCAACACAGCGACTTGGGAAAGGAAGAGGGTTATAAATTGTGTCAGTTAGCCTCCCCAAATAAAATGAAGCCATGTGGAAAATGAAATCCATTTCATTCTGAAGAGTGCCCAAAGCCAAGCGTCTCCCCAGCCCCCATTCACCGCCTTCCTCCCGTTTCAATAGTGGTCATCTCGGCAGCAGCTGTGGGACGTTCGCTGTCTGAGCTCATGAAAAAGAACATTTGTAACCAAAACAATAACGAAAAAAAGAAAATATAAATGCTAATAACTGTGCTATTTCAGTCTGTCAGTCTAATGCTTTTACGCAAAACCGTGTTCTGATTCGCAGCCAACTTTTTGTGGTGATTGATGGGCGACCACTGTTTTGTTTTGTAGGAAGAAGAAGAGGAGGAGGCGGAGCAAGAAGAGGACTAAGCAACCACAGGATTTTACCTCTACCTCATCCAGCTGTCAGCTCTCTCCAAGGGAAAAGACTGCCTTGACCACTTATTATTGATTTCCCACTTTCGTTTGATTATTATCGTTGGTTTATTTTCGTTTTTTCCTCATTGGTTTATTTGGGTTTTGTTTCGTTTCGTGATCAACACACACAACACCTCAGAGCTTAACCCGAAAAAAGACGCGAATGCAAACAAACATCTTGCAGATGACAATTGGAGCCGCCTTGCTGTTTCCACTTCCCACAAAACTGCTGTAAGCACAAAGGTGCAGGGGTTAAACACACAATATGTGCTGCAGTGGTTCTTTGCGCCACACACACTCTTTCGCTCGTTGACCGGTTTTCCAGGCTACATTTGTAAAGAAGAAGGTGAAACTGTCTGGTTTTGTCATTCAGCATGTGGTGCTTATATCTGGGTGAAGCTTTATATAGACACACCCATTCACACAAGAACCTCCCCCCTCTACAGTACCAAACCACCAAAGACCATTACCCTTATCTGTCCACTTCATTTTGACATTTTGACCAAAATGACAGTGAGCTTTAAAAGTATTTGCCTTAAAACTGCAAGCACAGCCAATTAGTTACTATAATTGATTATATTGCAAGTGGATTCCTAAAAATGAATATTCTGTCATTATTTACCCACCCAGTCATTGTTGACCACGGTTGTTGAGGATTATTTCAACTTATATGGCTACTGTGCCTTTTAGGAGCCATTCATGTCATACCAATAATGCGTGGAAAACAGTAGGCATGCTGTTTTCTGCATTTTTCCAAAACATTTTGCATTTGCTCTCTGGAGGCGTCAACCATGATCTGCGTTCTCCATGAAGACGCAGAAATTTCCAGAACTAAAAATAGCTGTATTTACAAATGGCTATCCCTGCATGATGACCTATGGTCAGCTGTTCCTTCATCTTGGCTGAGCTGTCAATGTTGTTATGGGAAAGAGCTGAAGCTGATTGGTTGGTCCTTGTCACATGAAATGTGAAATGTGAAAAATTTAATTGTTATTATCTTGATGTGTTCTAGACCGCGACGCTTCATTATGATCGTACCTGTATTTGAAACATTTGATGCGATATGTAAAGCGCCCCTTATAGTACCTTTAACCTTATAGTACTTATAGCCCTTGGTCACCATTCACTTTTAAAACACTTTTATAAGAGCAGCTTGAACATTCTTCAAAACATCTTTTTTTATGTTTTACAGTAGAAAGTAAGTTTAGAACATGTAAATAACGACAGAATGTTTATTTTCTGGTAAATAATCCCTTTACTATTGTACCCATGTCCCTTATGTCCTTGGTGGTGATTTTTTCCCCAAACTGATAACCGTGAACATGAAATGTCTCATTTGGGACACCGTTTTCAGCATTACGTTAGTTCTACTGTACATATCTTTGAGACTTCGGCTTTGCTTAATTAACATACGTGTACATAATTGTGTTTTTATTTTCTTGTATGACATAGCTTTAAGAACATAATTTTGTTTTTGACAAATTCAGTGAAAGGGAAATCTATCAACTCAGTCAAGACCTAAACCTCAAGAAACACCCAAACCACAGGAACAAAACCACACTATACCTCATTACACACAAAAATACCTAAATCGCAGGGACGGCGTCAAATGGTATTTGGCGAATCCGAATGTACGCCAGCGCTGTCACCAATGCAATATCTTCTCACAGTTTCAAAGCTACCTCTGATTTCTTCAACCAGCAAACCAGCTCGAAAAGACACGCGCTGCTATAGAGTTTTCATTACAAAGCAGGGGATGGCAGCGAGTGCCAACGCTGAAAACAAACCTTGTCGTAAGAGCAGGCGAACGCTCTGCAAAATGTTTTTTGTGAGAGTCGGGCAGGTAATAACTGATTTCTGAGGTCTGTTTGTAGTCATATAGAACTAATCATGCAGCTAAGGGAAAAAAAGTACTGTGTTTGTTCTAGTTAATTCTCTTTTTTTCACATTAGCATATATCTGACATTTGTAACTAGACACTCTGTCTCTGCAGCTGGGATGTCTGTTTTACATTTTTAACTTGAATATATATTTTGTACTGATTACTCAATGGTTTCTAAGGATCAAGTGCTTGTATGACACTAAATATTGATATTGTTGCGAATGGATTTTTCTTTTCCTTCTCTATTTTTTTCCTCTCCACTATTGCTCTGAATTTATAGTTTTAGGTCCTATTTACTATTCAGATATGTACCTCAAAAAAAAAGAAGAAAAAAGAAAAAAAGGATAAAAATGGACTAATAATCAGCTGACAAATACCTACCTCCAGTCTTGAAAACGGAACGATTTTTTGCCTGGTTTCTTTCAGTACGAATGTACTGAGAAAGACTTTAGGACTGCACAAGATCCTGTTTTAAATTAGAATTTTGCTTAATTTTAATTCAGCTGGGTGAGAAGACGGCTATGAAAACAACTACACACACAAATACACATCACATTTAAAAAAAAAAAAGAAACTTGAAACTTCTTTCAGGTTTGAAAAAATATGTTCGGGTTTTGTATATTGCATATATGAATATGTTTTTGAAAATTAGTAGATATTGAGATATACTTGATTAGCTTTTTTTTTGTGTACTTTACACAAATGTGATTTTCTTTTTTTTTTTTCAGATGTATATGTAGTGCTTATGTAGTGAAAGAATACACATTTTCAGCCTGTCACCATGAAAACCTTAAGAAAAGTTAGCATGGTAATCTCAACTGGGCCTGAGGTAGAGCCTCAGAGGAAGATAATGGAACTGTTGGCATGCCCCTTGAACTTACAATGGCATGTAATCTTGACCGTCTTTATATGCGGCAGCTTGGCTTTTGCCACAAACCAACATTGAACGTTGCTCAAACACTGTAATGCTACTACCTAAATGGTTACAGTTCTTGTAAAAGTGTCAGTTTTCGAATCGGACCGCTTCTTTACTCTCCTATGAGTTCAACAGATGAAACAGTCGCTTGTTTAAGTGGATGGATGGCGCGTCTCGGCTTGACCTCAGCGGTTTTAGCGCTTTTTGTGAGATCTGCGCATAATGGCCGCTGAGGCGCACCGTTTTCAGCCCTCCTGAAACTTGGCATTGTGTTCAAATACTTCCTATGTTGGTTTGAATGTGTATCCACAGGAGCCACTGTTCATGTGCTTTCAGCTCTGGGTGTCTTAATGAAGATGAAGTTGTATTTTCATGACAACATGTTCTAGTACAATCGAATACACTTTTCTACCTCCAAGAGGGCCTCCTGTTACCTCATTTTTCAAACTTACTATCTGCTTAAATTCAGGTGCCTGAGTCCAGAGAGAACGGCGTAAAGTTTTAAATTTATATATATATATATAAATAAATATATATTCATAGTTTATTTTTGTGTGTTTTGGGGGGGATTTTTTTATAAGACTGTACCTCTCTGCCTCTCAGTCACAAGTTAGGTAAGACTGGACAATTTTACTTGGTTTTTTTAAACGTTGTCTTACATTTATGCAATGTTTTGTAGTTTCTGCGGCTGTGGAGATGGAAAAGTATCACTAGGTGGTTACTCTCAGCTTTCTTCACTTGATATAACTTGTTTTCTAACAATTATGGCTGTTTCACTTAGTATTGCTGTTTGTGATTTCACTTACAATTGCTTGCTTGTTTAAAAAAAAAGGACAAAAAAAAAAAACTATTAGAAAAAATTGTCCTACGTATCCACCTCTTTATTCAGCACAATAAAAAAGGTGCCTGTGACCATTGTTTTGTATGAAGTCAATATTACCACTGCATGCTTTATCTACAAATGCCTACAAATTTTCTTCTCCTTTATATCCACAGAGACTTACATTGCATTTAAGGTACTTAAATTCATAATTTGAAGTTCACACTGGTGGTGATTAAAACACAAATAAGCTAAATAAGCTATAAATTACATTTTTAGGGGTCTCTATTTTTACGCGGTGTATATTTCCACAACTGATTAATTTGTTCTGTTGTTTTAGTAAATCATAGCCATGGTGTACCAATTCATTCATGTGTTTTTAACATGAACAAAAAAAATCATCTGACGTTAAATACCAATAGATTCATATGGAACAAATATATATTGTGGACAAGAATTAAGAGTTAATTTTAACAATTTATGAAGGCCATAAATTAAGAATTTGTTCCCTTCACTGATGCATTTGTTTTAGTCAATCAGGGCCATGTTGCACTAATTTGTTCCATCGTTTTTATTTACAAGGGGAAAATTGCTGTTTTTTTAATAGAAAAAGAATGATGTCTGGTCATTTTATCATTGAAAATCATGTCCATGGAATTCCATATTGACCATCTTATTAAAGGTCCAATAAAAGGCTACAGTACTCACACAGAATGTGTTTTCCCCTTTCCATTCCATTTTTGATCACTGCATCTGCACTTGTGTCTTTTGCATCATCCCAGATGGCAATAATGCAGTGAAAAAATGCAATGGTCAAGTTAAAATAGGTTAAAATAAAAAGAAACACACAACTTGAGGCCTTTTGTTTTTCACATTTCAATGCATCTCACATTTTTTCAAAGCAAAAATGCATTCTGTGGTAAAAGTCATTTTTCTTTTGATCTTTGTTTCTGGTGTTGCTGTAAAAATCAAAACAAAACAAAAGCAGAATGACTGAAACTTTTGAAAAAGCTTCTTTGTTGCCCCCTTTTATAAGGGACCCTAATTTCTTTCTTAATGCACATGTATATTTATAAAAACCAGCACTGAAGTGTCACAGGTCATTCCAGGGCAGGACAGTGAGGCTGCACGATTAAAAACAGAGGCCATGTATGGAGCTTCTAGGTAGACGATGTTACAGAATTTAGACGACTGCTTTTTTTCTTTCTCCCTCCCCTTGTTCCTCTTCCATACACTCTCCCCCTCTTTCCAATTCCGAAACATCTCTTTAACTCCCGTCCTTTGGTGTACTCACGGGGGAGACGTAGCCCACCCTGGAGCCCCTGACCTCTGCTCCGCAGCAGACTCTGTGAATGGGACAGCGGCCCCCACTTCAAAGCTCCGCCGTTCGGTGCACTCTGACAGGGCGCCTCACTCATCCCCCCCACACGCCCCTCCTTTTTGCGGCCCCCCACCTCACCTCACCTCGGCTATTCGCCCCTATCCACCACAGCACTGAGGATTTGGTTGTTAGTGCCAGCTCACATTGTCAAGCTGCTCAGTAATTCTGCCAGATTGACCCAAGTAGAGGGAGGGAGGAATGGGTGGAGAGGGAGTTCACTGCTACCACAACCACGTTCAGAGGTGGTCTTGCCACCTCTTCCTCTTTTCCGTGTAAAAAGTGTCTGCCTTTGTGTGCAAGAGAAGAGAGGGTGAGAGTGTTTCCCTCCTTTTTCCTGCTCTCTCATTAACAAACACCCAGCTGTTCAGGAACAAGGCCTCGGACAAAAATCTGGTTCACTTACACTGCAGATATAACACTTGAGAAAGATCTCACAACTTATTAAAACATGATTCAAATGCTCATATGGATTTTTCACATTTCTGGGGATCTCAGAAGCATAAGTTCTCATAGTTGTCGATGAAAACTACAACAAATGTAATTTTTGCATTCCCACTTGCCCCAATAGCAGCTGATTTAACAAAAGAAAGTAAAATGACAAGATTGATGACATTGGTCAGAAGGGAGAAACGTAAACTTTGTCTTAGAAACACAGCAGTTTGTTTGTTTGTTAAAAAACCAAGCAAGTAATAAAAATAAAAAAGATAATACAGATAAAAGGTGAAATATTAGTGACTCAAACTCTTAAGAATTATTAATTGCATCCAGAATAAACATGGTTCTTGTTTACATAATATACATGTGTGTCTTTATTATGCATATATAAAGAGACGCACCTGCATGCATATATTTCAGAATAATAGTTTATATATTAAATAGATAATATATCAGTATAAATGAAATGAATATGTGTGTGTGTGTTTATACAATAAATGTACACAGTACACGCATATATTATGTAAATAAAAACTTTTATTTTGGATGCTGTAAATCGCGATTAATCATTTGACAGCACTAGAAAATATGCTTCCCCTTTAATTTGGCGCCATTTTTGGCATAGTAGGCTTAGGCCAGGTGTTTTCAAAGTCTAAGACAGTGGGCCTCTCTTTTAACACAACTTACCCAATCTATTTTAAAAAATTATAGATATAAAAAGCATGTCACAGCAGTTTAAATGTAACCTACGTTAAATGTTAGATGCATATCGGACAGAAGCTGAAACGCCCTCTGCAGGACACGGAGGCGCCAGTGTCATCACTTGCATATTATTTTTTCACTTAAATGGCGTGCAAAACTGATAAATTCATAATAAATGGCGTAGCTGGTTCACTCGACAGAAATACGGGGCACAGGTCAGTCTAAGCGCTCATAGTACGTACAGTACAGCCGTTCACCTGCAAGCACCAGTGCCGTCTCCGTCACCAACTTCGCTGCACCCTTACTGTGTCTGTGACTGATAAAAAAACTATTTTAGATATTTTGGGTTTAAGACCTGAAGTGGAAGGCTTTAAATCAGGGCGCTCCTTTGTATTTATTTATTTGTTTATTTATTTATTTATATTGGCAGGCTTGTAGCATCTACAGCCTTTTAGGTGAAAAATGATTATCATATTTTTTACTTGTTATTATTTAAATTAAACCATTTAAATCTATATAATAACTAAATTTAATAATTATATTTTTAGTTGATAATTTTCCCCACGCGCCTTCCCTGACACGCTCTGGCGCCCCATACTTTGAAAACCCCTGGCCAAGGCTGAGCATAAGTAGAAAGGCTTGTATTATTTGTGATTTTCTCGCTTTACTTTTAATTTTTTTTATAATTTCCCCATGTAAACAAATTTCTCGTGAACTATGCGACTCGCTTAAATACGTTTTTAGGGTCTCGTGCATTAAGGGCTGCGATATTAGTTCTTAAAACGCGTCTCTCTCTCCTCAATCTTTCTCTCTGAGGTGAGTTTCACATAATTGTTCGTTTCTTGTATCTTCCACACTAAAGGATGTCCGTCCACTCTGCTGAGCAAATAAAACACTTCCTGTCTTCTCTTGTGTGTCTGGGTGCAGCTGTTGTATCCCTGGCGCAGACTCAGCTATCCGCTTCAGATCCTTTTAAATCCCATTTCATGCTTTTCCATATAATCCTTACACCCAGATATCACGTTATAATCTTATGTATAAACCCTTTCAAATATTAGCATATTCTCCGTACGCCTCGTAATTGTGTACAAGTGTAAACGAGTAGCTGACATGATTTTAAAAAATGTCCTGCAGTTTGATGTGATACTCCATCTTAAACAGTATTATAAAGGCTGTTTGTAATTTGTGTGTAATTATTTTTCATGCAAATGCAAATTAGGTCTGTATAACCAACATAGACTGACAAATGTTATCTTTTCTGACTATGAAATATATATATATATATATATACAGTCAAACCCTAACTATATAGTAACTACATAGTTAATTAATATTATTCAGTACTTAAATGTATGATTACACTGTAATTATAAATAGTGCTTTTAGCATTTGCTTTTAATGCTGACCCAAGTTTTACAATGATGAAACCATGATAAAGAAACAGTTTCAGGCAGAAAGTCTGTGTCTTCAAGTCTTTAAGTGATCCATCCCAGCACATTTGGACCATCTTGGCCTCATTGCCTTCAAAGATCAAAACAGCTCAAATCGAGGTGAGTCAGCAGCAACATTTGTACTCTAAATTCTACACTGGTGAGATGTCTGAATGGCCCTTCAACACATGATCCTTCTCCATTCAGAAGTGTCTATGAGTCACACTGGACATCAGAACTTCGGGCTGTGTAATCCTGCCTGCTTCTTTCTGAATGTGGAGCGGATGTGAGTGTGTCTGGTTTCCCCCAGCCTGTGTGTGTCAGAGGCCGGTCGTCGCTGAATCTGTGCCGGAGCTCAGCGTGAGCTGCGTTTAAGGTGGGCGTGTGTTTTTCTGGGCTCCAGAGTCAGTGTGTGGAGAGGTGGAAGTGTGGACGGGATGAATGGAATGAGTGGGTGGCTGTGGGTTTCTGTGTGTGGGTGTCATTCCATGCGAGACGACTCTCTGTTTGTGTTTGGGACCTACTTAGACTGAGTATGTTTGTGACTGTGACTGAGAGTGTGTGTGAGCACAATATGAAATAGTAAAATCCGAGCTTGCAGGCCCCAAACCTAAATATGCTTGGATTTGTGTATTCAGAATGTCATGACACTACATAATCTAAGTACAGGTTGTTAAGGGCTACAGGCAGTTTGATTATCATTTTACTGTTTTACTGTATATAAGATTATAATTTTTGCTTTGCAATTTTATACGCACACATATAAGGAATAATAAGAAATGCATGTTTAATTATTATTTATTTATTTTTTGTTCTGTGAATGAATTTTTATTTTTTATTATGCAGTGTAGTTTATTATTACCGTTTATTTATTATTTACTGTACTTTAAAATAAGTTTTAGGATTTTTCACATTTTTTTAATTTTTCAGGGGTCTTGTATTATCCAGAAGGGGTTTATTTTGCAGTAATGACTGAATGCTACCCTGCCAGTTATACACCCAATTACCAAATAAGTAAATACATGGATATAAAATAGTAATTTAAGTTATTACATTAAATGACTTTTTATTTTATGTCACAAAAAAGAGTGTAGAGTAATATAAAAGACATGAATGCTCACTATATAATTCTACAGACTGTGACTTACTGATCAGAATCAAGTATTCTGGAATATTTCTATCATAATTTGGAAGACCGAAGCACAAACGTTTTCAGTTCAACCTCAGTGTGCCATTTGTGTGTGCAAAGCAATTAAACTGTGTTTTTAACTCTACTCTATAAATATGAGTATAGTTTTCCATCTTTAATTTGTATTCATGGATAATTTTCAAGCAGTGAGTGCTACTTAGTGCACCAGGCTGCATGAATATGTGTTTGTTTACGCTGTGTGAATGATGGGTGTTTGTGCACTTCTGTTTGAGGGTGTGTCTGACCCGAGTGTCATGCTGTCACTGACTCACTCCGGCGGTCCTGACTCATCTCGCCGTCACCGGGGCCGTGAGTTCGCGTGCCGCTCCGCTCAGTCCGGCCACACTCGCACAGTCATCGAGGAAAGATTTCCCTTTCCTCCTCTCCCTCTTTTTTTCTTGTTCTTGGTCCCTGTGACTCATCTTGGTTTCATTTTGCCGCCCCCCTCCACCCGCCACCCAACTCGCCTCCATTACCGCCTCCTCCCTCAATAGGTCTATCTCTCTTTTCACTCGCCTGTCTCATTCCTTCGCTCCCTCTCTTTCCCTTTCCTTCCTGGCTCTGTAAATGACCTCATTTTAATGAAGCACAGTCTTGGCGGGGAGACCAAACCGCATCCTCCCTCCCTCCATCTCTCTAAACCACCCTGTACTCCAGAATCTGGCTTTCATTCCCAACGCTAATAGAACCGACCGGGAAGTCTGGGAATTCTAGACTAACTCCAAGAATTCCACGACAAATGTTTGATTGCATTCCATCACTTATGGCAACAACACCGCATGTAATAAAACTACTTTTCAAGCTGCAACATTAAACCATAGACTACGAGAAGATTTACACAGTCTGAAGATGAAAATCTGCTTTAAGTAATGCAAGGTTTTAGGAGTTTTAACCATTAAAACCATGAAACAAAATGGTATTTATGATACATTTGGCAAATGCGTGACACCTGCACTCTTTAAAATAGACTGTCACATTGCTATAACACCCCTTAACCTTCAGTTTTATTAGTGTAGAAGCTCTAGCTGCATCATTCAACTAAATATTAGGCAAGGATGAATGCTGGTGTGGTCCAAAATATGAGAATGAAAAATGTAGGATTCAAAATCTAGATAAGCAGGATTTTAGGATTTATTTTTACTTTTGCAACTTTTTAAAAATTATTGTCTCTGTACATATATACAATGTACATAATATACATGTACGATGAGATTAAGAGCATCTTCCTATACAGTGCAAACAAGTATATTTACAATACAATAACAATAAATAGGTTACAGCAAGATAACTATAGGTAACAATAAATAGTGCAGATAGAGGATGAGACGGGGGTAAAAACAGTTCTAAGGTAGAATGATAAATATTTACAGTAAAATTGCACAGCAATTGTAAAAAGTTATTTCACGCTGATTTATATTTAAATAATAACACTTTAAAGATATTAGAGTTTCTGCACTATTTGTAGACACTAAGCATGTTCATACTCGCTCCATTCTTAAAATGTTTTTTTGTTGGCATTGATCATTTAAAGATAAACGATATATAGCATAAAGAGCCTTTTACAGCAGTTATACATCAAACTTTAACTTGTATCTTTAGATTATTAAAATATTCACACTACGAAAAAAAAAATAAAGATTTCTTTCCTTGGGGATCCCAAAATAGTTCTTCTGTTCCATCTGTACAAAAATCCCCTATTAGAGCTTTTATTTTTAATAGCACAGAAGCCTAGACAACTTGTTGTTTTTTTGCAGTGAAAATAGCAATTTTTTCACAGATAGGCTGAAAATACGCCTCTATTGCAAGTGTACAGTCCTCCTATAAAGCCTGAAGGTTTTGTTATGGTCTCTGTCTGCAGCCTTTATGAGGTTGTGAACGCTACCACATGCTTGCGCGGCCGTCCCAGTCGGTTACACCGCAAACTCTCAAGATTTGTGGCATGCTTTAGATAGAGACATGAAAAATGAGACAGGTGCAGAACGAGTCAAAACACGGCGATGTTACGTTTGAGTGAACGTCTATCTAAGCAAAGAGCCCTGTCTTCCTATGTTTGACATTAACTGAAGGCTGCTAATTGATCTTCAATTACAATTTAAGCTTTGTGTTGGATAGGAACATTAGCTGAACACTGGATGAGAAAAACATGTCGCTTTTATGATATTTACTACAGGATGTCATATGATAGAGTCAACCATTAGATTTTATTGCTTATGGTGAGCTTGTTTTTAAGTTCTGGTGCTTCAAGTCACATAAAAGCTTGTGATACAATTATATAAATCAGTCTAAATCTGAGGTATGTTCAGTAGCTGGTCCAAACCTCAAACTTTTCACTTTTTCCTCAAAAGTTTTCACCGCCTAGCTGGAGATTTCATTCTGTGGCTAATTTCAGTTTCACCTTCAATGCTGGTACAATGCTGACAGCTAGTGGGAAAAAGTGTGCCATTGCAGGCTGCACTAGGTCTACAATGTAGAAAGTACCAGACAGTTTGAGGGTTTAACCACTATGAAAAAAACACACCCTCACTAGATAATCAGATGACAGATACAGAGGCAATATGGGGTATTGGCTTCCAGATTTATTTCCGCATATATATAACGTGCAATTAAAAAAATTCCAAGCTTTATCACATGATTTCCTGGAGATCTTGTTCGAGCCTTGGAATCTGCTTTCACTTTTTGTTTATACAGATATATTTAGAGACTTAAACAACACTGCATTTCACTGTATTAAATAAGAGGCTATACTAAAGAGCCTGTAATTCCTACAATTTCACATTGCCAAGTGAGATGTGTCCCTAGGTCAACATATTTGTTGACCCTGGAACAACATTTTAATGCAAAAATATAGTCCATATCGCTACACCTAAACTTACCCTTACGCATGAGTAATGTCTAAAATCAGAGGAAATGATAGGTGACTGACACTGATGTTCAAGCAACAAAAACTAATTGTTTCTTTAAATTGCTATGTTGTTCCAGGGTCAACAAAGATGTTAAACCAAGGGAAAATCAGGTTAGCGATTTCGCACATATGTATTCGGTAGATTACCGACCATAGAATGCTAGAATAATGCACTATTAACAGACACATTAAATTCAGTTAAGTTTAACAGTATTGCAGCTGTGCTAGTTTTCTTTATCGTACAGTAAATGTTACTTGATTTGATAAACGGTTAGTTATCTGATCCTATTAGATATTTTTTGGACTATGTATTCTAATAATTTATCAGAAAATGAAACATTATTTGCAAAGGTATCAAGTCACGTGAAATGTGCCCAGGCTGGTAAAACTGCTTTGGCTTCATTCAAATGGGCAAACAAACCAATGCACAGGAAAACGGCCTTAAAGTGAAAGCACTTACAAAGCAGAAAGTGTATAAAGTAGAACTTTATACATTTTTCCCCAGCATTTTAATACATTGGATTACAGACCTACACAAACCATGGTGTCATAATATTGTGCTTAGTATCCATAGAGACTGAGATGAATAATGTTGTGGCAGGGAATCTGGTATCCAGGCCAAGCCACAATTCATATGCGTTTCTTTATTGCTTTGACTTACCACTATATTCCATGTAACCCAAAAGCCTGAAGAATGGGGATAACTTTAATGTTCCTATGGCTGATGCTTTATTTAGCTCTTCATATTTCTTTTTTTTAACCAGCCTTAGATTTACATATTTAATTTCCACTCAGCCCCAAAAAGGAACTCGTATTAATCGAGTTTACATTTCCCAAAAACGAAACAAACAAACACACACACATATAGGTAATATATAATTATAGATATATTTGCCTATTTACAAATCACTATTAAGGTAACAATTTACATCAATGGCCAATTCTCCTTTGTTAACATTAGGTATTTAAGTTAACATGAGCTAATGTTATAATTCTAAAACGTATTAATCTTAATGAGTATTCTTTTCAACATTTACTAAGGCATTTTAAGATTATATGCCGACATGAACTATTTTTAATGAGATTAATAATAACAAATATTGTAACAAATGTATTGTTTGTTTATGTTAATGTATTAACTGATGTTAACTGGTTAACGTTGCCTTATGGTAAAGTGTCACCACTATTATAAATATTGTTTTTCGATATACTTTTGGCCATTTTGATTTACATAATGGTGGATTGGTTATGTTTATGAGGGAAAAAGAAGAGGGAGGAGTCTTGTTATTGTTTAGGTAAGTTAGGGTATTTCCGAAGGGATTGTTTTCCACCAGACTGATGCCACAGTCTGTATAACCTCCCTAGATCAAATCCACCTAGTTACAACTTGTAGCAGTTTTGCTATTGGCTGCCTGTTATTTTGAAGGCTGGGCTTGTGTTGTTGGGGACAGTGCATTTAAGGTTACTGTTCATTTACTTTCGATATCCAACGCTCTGGCCCTGGAAGCTGAAGCATACTTTTTTTGATGCTCGCAACTAAATCAACAAAAATGAGAGCAATCATCTCTTTTGCACTGTTTTGTCTGCTGTACGTCACTGTACAGGGGAAAACATGTAAGTAATTCATATTGAATATTTAAATACTGTATCATGTTGTTTGTTTATTGTGTTGTGTTGCTTTGTTGTTTGTTTCTGAAATGAAATAGACATTTCCCTGAGGAATTATTTAAATGCATACATTTAAGTGCTATGTATGTATCTATCTATAGTCAAATGATTTAATCAATATGTTAAGGGATGTTTCGTAGCATTAATTTGACATTATGTGCGTCATGTCGTAGTGGTTTAATTTGTACAGTATTTAGGGCTCGTTGTAATGAAAAGTCACAGTTTAAACACAAACTGCTTTTATTTTATACAGTGACTAACACATAGTGGATATATAGCAATATAGTCAACATATAGAACATATAAATAATTGCCAAACACAGTTTTTTTTTATTGGTAGTGAATTGCATAACCTGTTTACTGTTTAACAAAATAAAAAATATTACCCTCGCAGTTTCCTTTGTCTAGAGTCAAAAATGTTTATCGTATTTTAAATGTGTTATCTAATATTTAAAATTTTCATTTTAGCCAGTCCCAAGGTCCAGGTGTACAGCCATTTCCCTGGAGAGTATGGACAGAAGAACACCCTAATCTGCCATGTGAGTGGCTTCCACCCTCCTGATATCACCATTGAACTGCTGAAGGATGGGGAGGTTCTCTCTGATGCCCAGCAGACTGACCTGGCCTTCGAAAAGGGCTGGCAGTTTCACCTCACCAAAAGCATCAGCTTCACGCCAGAGAGAGGACAAGATTTTACCTGCAGAGTTCGACACATTGACAAAATAAATACATATTCTTGGGGTAAGTGTAATGTGTATGTTTCTAGAAGACACCTTCTGGCTTGACATTGCATGTTTACTGAACATCTCACGTTTTTCCACAGAGCCCAACATGTAAAGCTTCAACAGTCCAAAGCAGACAATGCACGGTAAGTGTTACCTTGTTTACTTTTAATAGAAAAATGTAATTTTTCAACCATTAGATTTACCAAACATTTTACCATTAAAAGATAAATAGAAGTGTTTTTTCTTTTCTTTTTTTAGGATAATCTTTTGGACATTTTTCATCACCAAGAGAGGCCATAACATCCTACTCTGCTGTCCCATAGGCCTTATACAAACCTGATGTTGTTCAAGATGCACTATTCACTTAAATTACTTTTTAACTTACACGATTCATCAATTTTAGCTTTTGCTTAAGTTAATGTTCTTTTTCTTCATGAAAGTAAGGATAATTTCTTAAGTTGATCTTCTTTTTCTTCATGAAAGTAAGGATAATTTAACCAAAGTAGTTGTCATGCTTTTGGACGTTTTGATCTGTTTCTGGGTTCTTTTCACAGTTTCATTCCTCTCTGTAAATTTGTGTTATACACGTTAGCAGTTAGGCTATTGTACAAGCAAACTTAAGGCAATTTTTTTTGTCTATTTCTGGGCTTTGTTTTGTAGTTAAATATAAATATTACAATCAGTTATCTCTTTTAAAACAGTTAAGACTACTGAAACCGGGTATTTAATGAACATTAATAATGCAATTTGACACTTTGTTCCAGTGAAAATGTTATTTTAAGTGGGGGAAATAAAATTTTTCAAACTTAATGGAACAGTTGTGTTTATTTGTTTCAAAAACTAATTCCTGTACTTTGAAGTCAAATCGACATTCTAGAGAGTTGAATTATTTGCCTAACCTAAAACATCACTGTCTGCCTAGCAACTGAGCAACCATGGCCGGTGATTGGATGAAAAACAAAGAAGAAGCAGGCGATATGTAATATTTTCGCTTTCTAAGAGGCTATTAAAAAGGTAAAATCCTAAAATGTTTTATGTGCGTTTTTTTATGTCACAAAGTTGTTTTATGGTCTGAGGTGCTTTGCAGAAAATACAAGCAGCTTTTATCGCGCGCCATTTCCGAGCCTGCCGCGCGCTTAGACAAAGTCACATGACTTCCAAAAAACCTGTGACGGTGACGAGCCTGCCTCATCTCCACGCGCATGAGCAAAACTGACCCCAAGCGGTTGTATTACAAATTTGATAATGCAATCATAAATCTGAAATGCTGTGAATCATACTGCTGAAAATCACCACCTTTTGTAATTTTAGAGGAAGTTTTTTAAAATAAAGGTGTACGTTTTGATATGTTATGGTAGCCTAAGTAAATGTTATTGATGCACTGCAGATTATGTGAATACACAGAGTGAAATTGCACGATCATCTATCCAGGCAGATAGAGCTTGTCAAGCTAAAATATTATATTTTTATTTCCATTTGCCTTTTTGATAAGCTAGGCTACTAGTCTACTTATTACAGTCTTATAAGAGTGTGTCTGTAATGTTACCTACGTTGTAGAGATGTAAGTGAACTTATTTTCTGATGTGAGAAGGATTTAGACCCCCAAAACGTCTTTTTACAGTTTATGTACAGAGCAAGTAGTATCAAACATATATCAACATCAATATTGATACAGCTGCATTATTTTCATTATCATATATTAAAAGCATCTTCACATTTTACTTGTATTTTAGATTTGATTTACCTGTACTTTATTATTGCCTTTTATTTTGCTGTCAGCTACGAAATTTAATAGAAATTTTATAAGTAATAACTTTAATTAAAAATAAAAATGTAGAATAAAACATATATTAAATTAATAATAATAATAATAATAATAATAATAATAATAATAATAAGAGGAATGTAATAATCATAATATATAATACCCTATAATGTTAATTGGTGTATTTTTGTGTGTGTTTTGTTCTTTTTTTATGGTTTGTCACCTTTCTCAAGTTGAGAGTATTAGTCAAATTATTTAGAGGAAGTAGGTGGGGTTTGGGAAATTCCGCCTTGTAGCAAGAGTTATCAACACAAGAGAGCACTCTAGAGTCATCAGTCCGAAAGGAATGAAACATCTAGTCAGATTTCACACACCTGGATCTTTAAGACTAGCGAATCATGTCAGGTAAAATAGAGACGTCCACGGTCCTCTTCGACGTCCCGCCGGTGCTGATGGGGTCTTTCTGTAGACTGATGGACAGCGGGGTCGACGGTCTGGGATGGAGAGCTTTAGGTAAAAAACAAAACGCTCATTACCATCATAACTTTTAAGTATGAGGTCCAGCTATGATCATGTTAGCTCTGGATTTCTTGTATGTGAGAATGTGTCAATGTGAAATAGCTGCTGCTCAAGCGTTTTTGAACGTTGTAGTATACAGTCATAAAGAAGTTGGTAGGCTACTGCCTGTCCAAGATGGTCCTTAGTTTGCTTCAGACTAGTCATTTAGTCCAAGATGGTCTACTGCCAACAAACCAGGTTGGTTTCAAACTAATGATCATCTTGGACTAGCTAGAAACCCAGACAGCTTAAGCCAGATGTTTTCAACAAACACATTTTGTTGTTCTTTTTTTTCACCATCACCATCTGATTCCTCACAGCTACTCACATCCTTCCCAGTCAGCTGGAAGTGAGATGCATTGAAATGTACGTGGCTGCCGGGAAAAGTCCAACCCAAGAGCTCATGTGGTTATGGGCCCAGCAGAACAAAACGGTAGGAGATCTCCTGAAGGTTCTGGATAAGATGGGTCATGCTCGAGCCAGGAGTCTGTTCCAATCACAAGGTAACATCTTCATCTTCTGGTTATGTTTCCTTTTGCGAAAATGTACTATTATACCAAAATACAGTTACACTCTTAAAAAAATAAAGGTGCTTCACGAGACCATAGAAGAACCATTTTTGTCTAAATGGTTCCATAAAGAATCTTTAACATCCGAAGAACCTTTCTGTTTCAGAAAAGGTTCTTTGTGGCGAAAAGAAGGTTCTTCAGATTATAAAAAGGTAAGAAATAGATGACTCTTTAAAGAACCTTTGACTGAATGGTTCTTTGTGGAACTTTTTAAACACCTTTATTTTTAAGAGTGTATTTTAGACAGTAATTTACTAAATAAAAATAATTTTTAAAAAGTTATAGTCTTTAGGGTTGTTTACATTTTACTGCCTCCTTTTAGCTTCCTCTTTTAAGTCATAGAAGCTCAAGTATCTATACCATATAGCAATATTATAATGTACATGGGAATATAAAGAGGAACCTGTCAAACCTAAAAATGAAGTGAACTTAAGTTAAGCACAACAAAACAAAAAGTGTGATTTAAATAACAGCTGTGCACGTTTCCCCAATGCAGTTTTAACAATCGTATCAGCAGCAAAACCGCATGACACACAACGTATAGTGAAACTGCTAGTGATACTTCTGTGAAACCACTGTATAAAACCCAAACCTATTTAATTCTTCTCTAGACTCCTGCAATCTAAAGTCATCCTCCCCACCTCTCTTTGCCAAGGTAATGTCTTTTTTTTTGATGCTGTTAACAACCTGCAGAATTTGTTTAAGCAGATGCTGGTCAGATGTTCTTGTTTAGGTGTGTTAGAATGCCAAAAGAATGTGCACTCACTAACTGAGCAATTTTGGTTTTAGTTATTTTATGCTTATGCATTCACGTTCACCCTGTATTTTGTATGATTAATTTTTCAATCAGTATCTGCAAAACACTGAGGAATCCGATCAAACCTCGCCTCTTTATCCAGAGTCTGTGGCTGCTAAAGGTAATTTATACAAGGGCATTTAATATATTGACCTTTACTGTGTTTGTGTCAGTTAACTTTATAGTCCATGTAACTATTTTTCTAGATATTAGGTATAAAGTTTCATTTCTACTTTGTGTGGTTTCTTAAGGATATGAGAAGAAACCTTTTTTGTCTATCTCAGGTGAAAAACAGAAGCATATCTTTACATATTCTGACGTCATAGAGGGAACGAGACATTTCCACCAGGACTTAAAAATCGGAGCAAGTGCGTTCGCAGATGTCTACTGCGGAAAATGGGGAAATGGGTCTTTCGCTGTGAAAGTTTTTAAACAGGTCATAATCTCGTCATATTTCAAAACATTACATAAATCATCTTTGTGGCAAGTGTGCACATATTGACAGTTAATTTTTACATATCTTTAATATACCATTACGGTATATTATTGTTTTATTTCTACTATTATTATTTTTACATTGGCTATTCTGTTGTTGTGTTCTCTACTTGTAATTGTTATATTCTAAATGTATAATTATTATAATCCATTAATAAAATAGTTTGTTGTTATTATTGCATTCATCTTCTATGCTGTTATTGTATTTAATTAATGGCTAAAATTATTTATTAATTATTTTACTATAGAAAATGGGAAAACAGATATAACATTTGCTGTGAAAGTAATTAATAATATCTGTTTTCACATAAATATATCATGCTTTTTGTGCTTTTTAAAAAAAAGACTGATCATGTTTTTTTTTATTATTTAATCAGGAAAACAAAGCTAATTGGAAGGCTTTGTGGCAAAAATTCACCAAAGAAATTGAAGTTCTACAACTGTAGGTTACTTGAAATGATTGCTTGATTATATTTCAATAATATTTCAAATGGTGTTTATAATTTTTTCATAAATCTCATCCTTCTAAGCTACCAGCATCCTAATATCTTGGAGTTATGGGGCAGCTTTTCAGAAGAAGATCGCTTCTGCTTAGTTTATCCGTACCTTCAGAACGGATCACTGTTCCACAGACTTCATGAGGTGAGTCATCTGCCAGCAAACTGTAACATGTTTCATCATCGCAGTCTAAAGTTTTCATAGTGTTTACTACTTTTGTCACAGGAAGTTCAGAGGCCTCTGTGTTGGCAGGAAAGGCTGAACATCATCAAAGGCACTGCAAAAGCAGTCCACCATCTACACACTGCACAACCGTGCATGGTTATTTGTGGAAACATTACGAGGTGCCCGAGTGAAGCCATATCTGCAGCTTCTAGATGCCCAGTGAAGATGATGCATTGAACTGAGCTTGTTTTGTGTTCACAGTTCAAACATACTCTTGGATGAGCACCTGCAGCCCAAATTATCTGATTTTGGATTAGCCCGTCTCAGACCGCACTCTGTCGACCAGAGCTGCACTATAGTCATGGATACAGCCTCTCAAAGCAACCTTGGCTATCTCCCAGAGGAGTACATTCGTGATGGCAAGCTGTCAGTCAAACTTGACGTGTACAGCCTTGGTGTGGTGAGTGCAGCATCCTGTTAAAAAAATTATATTCTGTTAAAAAAGGCTGTTTGACAGCTTGTACAAAAAAAAAAAAATATGTCTGTATTTTAATGTTAATAATGCAGCAGCAGAATACTGGACATTAACATTTCTGTTCATTTGTTACTGGCCTATCATGACTAGACCAAAATAATTCTGCTTTTTTATTCATGTAGGTTATATTAGAGACATGTACTGGACAGAAGGTGAAGCAAGAGTCAGGAAAAGGCCTGTTTTTGGTAAGAAGTAACAATCTGCTTGAGGAATAAAAATGTTACTTGCCAAAAGGCGTATCACTTTAAAGTGGTTATCTGAATAAAATACATTTTTAAATGTCTGACCCTAACATATATACATACACAAGAAACTTGAGCACCAAATCAGCATATAAGAATGACTGATGTGATACGAAAGAGGTAATGATCACAGAAATAAATGACATTTTAAAATATATGAAAAATTATTATTGCTAAATTGTTTTGGATTGTAATATACTTAAATAATACTGTGTATATATATATATCATCCTATTCGTATAATTGTAATATTTAATGACCTTTTATACATTTTGCGTTTTTTTAAATCTCTTTATAAAATTCATACTTTACATTAAAAGGGATAGTTCACCCAAAAATGTAAATTATGTCATTAATTACTCACCATTATGTTGTTTAAACCTATAAGACTTATGTTCATCTTCAGAACAAAACTTAAGATTTATTTTGGATATAACCAGAGAGTTTTCTGTCCCTGCATAGACGCAATGCAGCTACCACGTTCAAGGCCTAGAAAGGTAGTAAATGCATCACTAAAATAGCTATAGCACTGAAGAGAAGAAATTGTTGAATAAAGTCATTATTTTTTGTTTTCCTTATAAAAAGTATTCTGGTTGCTTTATAACAACCAGTGAGGTCACATAGACTGTTTTAACAATGTCTTTACTACCTTTTTGAGCCTTGAATGTGTCAATTGCATTGCTGTCTATGCAGTCAGAATGATGAATGAGGTCTTTCGGGATTGGAACGACATAAGGGTGAGTAATTAATGACAGAATTAACATTTTAAGGTGAACTATCCATTAAGTATGATATATAACAGAACTTTGACTTTCACTGACTAATGCCATTGCAATTCTATAGAGAGATGTACTGCATTCAGAATTCGAGGAAAAAGGCTCTGTGGATGCCTGTCTGCTTTTTTTAGATGACAAAGTTGAGGACTGGCCTGCTGCAGTGGCACTTTGTCTGCTCCGAATTGGATTAGAGTGCACAGGCAGCAAAATGCGAGTCAGGCCGAGCATGGAAATGGTTAGTAAATATTCTTATTTATGCAAATATGTACACATATAAACTTATATAAACTTTATTTTATTCCTCTTCAGGTGCTTCAGAGACTAAGCCAACATCTTCCAATGCCTGCATCGCCTGAGGACGAGCCTCACACTTTAGATGATACAATCGCTCAACAGCCGTACAGTGGCCACAGTCCACATTTAAGCCTCCCCACTGAAGATGATGAAATGAATATCCCGTTGGAGGAACCACAACATCGCAGAGTTCCCAATCTGGCAGAACCCTGCGAGTGCAGCCAGTCTGAGGTCAATTTCTTGAGTGTTGGAGATCCTGGCTTATCGCGTTCCCTCAGGAAATGTCTTCAGGAAAATGACAGAGTGGTTTCAGCATCACAAAGTTTGCAGTCAGACACTGCGGCTAACCTGGACTTATATGGGAGCTGGCCTGTGGAGTGCAGCTGTAGCACTGGAACTGAAGCGCAGGGGTGTGAGGACTGCTGTGCGAATGGCTTCAGTCAGTCCGTTTTCTATGTAACTTTAGGCAAGTAAAGTCTGTCTAGGAAATGTTACTTGTTTAAACTTCTTTGTCTGTACAAACTAAATTATGTCCCAAGCAGATTATAAAATAATATCCAGTATTTTTTTTTCAGATGATGATGCCCAGCCCTCTCAGAATGACATCGCAAATCCAGCTAAAGAGAAAATGAGGAATAAAATTAATCTGTACAACCAGGGGTTAATAAAAACTGAAGAACTGCTTTCGCTAAAGTCAGAGTGATTTTGCAAGTTTGGATATCTCAGAAAAAAAAAAAATATATATATATATATTAGCAGTGTTGGAGCTCATTTGGTTTAAATGTTTGTTTTTGTGATTTTTTTCAAAAAGATATTTAAGTATTTTTACATATTTCAAATGAAAGTAGTTTACCTTACAGTGTCTATAAATATTTCAACCACTATGTTTTTTGACGACGCTACTAAGTATGATGAATTTGTGAAATACAATGTTTTTGTTAATAAAAGAAACGAAAGAAAACCAGTGTGTGCAGTTTGGCCGAGACTTTTATTTTGGAATAATTCTGGTTGTTGAATTACAGTAATAGCGCCATTAATCATAACCGCGAAATTCAAATCGAAACGGATACATTTCTTTGATTAGAGTTAAAAGTTAGAATGCCGTGTGAAGTAACAGGTTACATTCAAACTGAGGATGAGGATTTTGAGTCAAATCAGGATGATGCAGAAATCGATAATGAAGAGGAAACAGATCCTGAATTTCTGGATATGAATGAGGTGAATTATGTCTCATCTGGGGGAAAAATGTTCAAAACCTCCATGCCAGCGTTAAAAGAAGGTGGGGCAAAATATGAATGAAATTTTAAAACGGCAAAACACTTAATATAACTTAACGTTACAGTTTAATTTATTCAGTAGGCTACTATTTTAAGCAGTTGTTGCAACAAGGAGGTGATAATTCATAAATATTTGTTTCTCTTTTTTTCTTTCAATTTGTTGGATTTATTGTAAGCTAACATACTTACATGTTTTGTTTTTTTATTACGTGAATTAATCATTTATTTAAAACGTTCTGCACTGTTTTTTTTCCTTAAAATATAAATGACTAGTTTGCATATCCTTATCTATTACAATCTAAGTGATACTTTATATATAAGCTAAACTATATAAGCTTTTTTGAGATCCCTAAATACCATAAAAGAATGTTTTTTTTACGGTAAACAAGTGTTATAGTCGAGGACATGCGTTAATATTGAAAAGTAACAATGTTTAGTTGACTGTACTGTTAATTATGATTAAAGTGTACACTTTTTGCAAGTAACTGAAATTGTAAAGTGTTACTTGTAAAAAAAAAATAATTTTGTTTCATCCCACTCCTGAAACAGGGACTAAACTGTTGCAGTTGTACTCTATTATTTTCTATATTCTATATTATCTTTTGCAGTGATACTAGTGGATGGTAACCAGACTTACAGGGTCAAAGGCCGTTTTCACCTTTGTGATCCATGGTGGAAGGTAACCTGCAGAGTTACTGAACATGACAAGTATGGGTTATGTACCCTCCCCTCCAGCTATCCCTCCTACAGTCTCCGCACCAAAGTGGGCGACCAGCGTCTTGTGTCTCTTTTTCTTAAAGAGTGTAAGGCAAACCCTCTATTTAAAAAAGAATTTATGGATTGGTTGCCCAAAGACACAGACATGGAGCTTATCGATGTGCTGGATGTCCTGCAAGATTTTGAAGATTCATCACCAAAGCTTAAAGCTGTGGCTGAACAGCTCAGAGTCAATGTCCGTCGCTCAGGTTGGACCACATACAACACCTACTTTTATACCCCTATTTATATCTTTTGTTATATAACTTCTTGAAGAACCAACCAACTACACATACACACACACAAATATGTGCAATTCATAGTTGTTGTTTTTTTATAGTTGTTATTAATAAAAATTTAATAAAATATTATGTTATTAAAATAGTATTATCATAACATACTATAAATAAATTGTATTATATTATTCAACTATTTTCATTAAGTTTTATACACTACGTTTACACATAAGAGTTCTTGGTTAATTTCTGACATGTCCATGTCTGACAAGACTGTAAAGATGAAGTGATGAGTAATTAGTTTAGTGATTTCGAAAATGATGCTACTGTTCCTTGTTAATTTTGTCCTAAAACAGTTGCTTGGGCACACGTGAGAGTTGCCAGCATGTACCCTCAAATCATGAAATACTTGCCAACACTGCTGCCAGGCCAGTTTCTGGAAATAATAAGCAATGGAAAGATGAAAAACACACTGTATTCCAATGAAGAAACTCCACAACAGCGCAGTAACACAGACTTACTGGAGAATCTGGAGATGTTAATTCAAAATAATGTTTGGAAGTTGGGCTTCAACTATGTAAGCTTATAGATCAGTAATTATTTTGTTATTTTACATTTTTACAGCTTTGCATGTTTAATCTTCTAGAGCTTTCAAGTTTCATTCACTTTGGCACAATTCTTCAATCTGTTTTGTCTGTCTATTTAGCTTTAAAGCTTTTAAAACGTTCAGACAGGACTTAGTTTTATGTTAATTTTTTACTGTTGCTGAAACCTTTTTAATATTATCAATTGTTTTGTATCTTTTGGTTTGACTGCCACTTAAAAGTTATTATATTTTCAACAGATCATGCTTAAAGAGTTCCACATAATCAGATGTGAAGCAAAGATGAAGTCCTTTGAGCTTTGTAATTTGCTCAGAAGAATCCCTGAGGTGCAGAAAAATGCCTTGCGATTGTATGCAGAAATAAAAGACTACTGCAAAGACACCGGAAGCACATACATTGAACAGAACTACCTTCTGGAGAAGATGCAGGAGTGGAAAATTGATTGGGAAGGGGCCATTTTCCTACTAAAGCAAGGTGTGCTGATATTGCAAAACTACAAGGTGGCACTTAACAACCTCTTCAGGTATGAATTAGATATTGCAAAAAGCTTGAGGGTCCTGGTTGAGGGAGACCCCTGGAAGATCGACTTGGATGTGAGAAAAGTTCTTCAAAGAGCTGCGATGGAGAGAAAAGAGGATGCAAGGTCACCGACCACTGAACAAAATGGCATGGAGCAGGGGGTTGGGTGCAAACAAAAAGATGAAGCTCAGGCTGGTTCCTCAAGAATGGATCACAATGGAGAAATGACAACCCATTGTGATTCTCCCCATTCCTTTGAAGTTTCTGACTCAAATGACTCTTTCTGCACAGACACTGATCCCTCTACTATAGAGTTAGACGAAGATCATGTGCGAGCAGCAGAAATGATATGTGCCAACCCAGTGACGGTGATCAGTGGGATGGGTGGTTGTGGGAAGACCACCGTGGTCAGCCTGGTGTTTAAGGCGGCCATGCAGAACCAGACCAAGAGTGACAGTGATGGAAAGACTCCTGTAGAGGTTCTCCTCACTGCTCCCACAGGAAGAGCTGCTTCACTTCTTACTAAAAGAACCGGTATCACTGCTTATACTATGCACCAGGTATAGCCACATTGTATACAGTGCAGTCAAATAACATGGCTAAAATGGACTCCTGCAGGATGCTCCTTCTTGTTAATTTTCCCCTTTTTGTTCAGGTTTTATGGAGTTTTATGAATGCAAAAGAAGATAAAACTGGAAATCCACAAGAATGGAAGTTCTCGAAGGTTCGGGTGCTGGTGGTTGACGAGGGGAGCCTGGTGTCTGTTCAGATCCTCCACTCCATTCTCAACATGCTTACCAAACATGCAAAACTCCAGAAGTTCATTATTTTGGGTAAAGGCAAATTCCATTTGCACCATATTGCCCTTCTAATAAACACATTTGACTACGTTAGTAAAGTCCATGAGTACAAATTTTACTGTTTGAGCATAAAACGATATTCTAGGGAACTGTTTGCTTCTAAGTTTATAGTAACAGTTTAAACATGACCTTTTCTATTCTAATGTAACAATGCCTCTGCGTTTATTGCAATTGAAGAAATGATTGATTCACTCAATGTGGAAGAACTTCACTGCTCCGCAGTCCTAATCCTAATCCCAGCTAAATAGCTCTAATGTGACTTTAAATGCAGACCTTAAGACAAAACCTCATCACCAAACACCAATGACTTGTACATACACTATATGAACAAAAGTATTGGGACACCCCTTTGTTTTGAACAGAAACAGGCACTTCCAAAACTAAGCAACTAAGATAAAACTAAGATGAAAACAATCCTGTTGTAAGCTGTCTAAAATGACCTGCACCCCTATGTACAAGTCATTGGTGTTTGGTGATGAGTTTTTTGGCTCATGGTCTGCATTTAAAGTCACACCAGTGTTTAACTGGTATTAGGACTTTGTTGTCTGTAGACTAGTCAAGTTTTTCCACACTGACTGAATCAAATGATTTTTTTTTACCTTGGAACCGTCATGTTATAATAGACTGTTGCTATAAAATTAGAAGAACACAATTCCCAAGAATATCATTATATCAGTAAACATTAGGATTTGTACCTTATGGAAATAAGTCCTGCTCATTAGAAGGGGGTGTCCCAGTACAAAATATAAATAAGGTGCTGTACTTTATTCATTGTGTTTTATGTCTGCAGGAGATGTGCGGCAGCTGCCCAGCATCGAGCCTGGAAACACACTGTGCGATTTGTTTGAAGGTCTTCAGAAAGTGCGTTGGGCCATTGAGATGCGGACTAACCATCGTGCTGAGTCCAAGCTCATCGTAGTAAATGCTGGACTGTGAGCAGATAGTTTGTACTCTGAAGCATTTTATGAGCTTTCCAGAAATCTGCGTATATAGCCTCTCCCAGCTTTGGTTCCTTAATGGTTTGCAGACTCTTTCTTGCTTAATCTTACTAATAGTCATATGGTTGTTGTCATTTCCACAAACGTTTAGCATCTCAGAGATGGGTGAAATAAAGTCTTACCGTCCACTGAAGTTTGATGCCATCATTAAAATGGCAGAGCCCTCCACAGTGCCATCTGACAAAATGTTCATTTTTGTCCAGATCGGTGAGAAAAATGATGGTAAGTGTGAAGTTTACAACACAACATTGCATTTAAAACCTTGGACATGATATAATTAGAAATGTTTTGCACTTAACTTGTGTACACTACATACTGAGGAATTCATACGCTACATACTAATGAAGTAGATTCCTGAATTATGACAGTGCCTCAGATAAGTAGTTTTGCTCATTGAAAGAGCTAGCATTGCCCATGAAAGAAAAAAGTAATTTTCTGATTTCATTTGAAAAATTTCAGTTGTCTCAGCTCTAATGAGTGTTTCTGCTGCTGAAATATTTATTGGTATGTACATTGTAAATATATTTTTGTGCTTAGCTGTAAAGGAAGCCATTACATTCTTACTGGAAAAAGCTCCTGGACTCAAAGATCATAAAATATCACAGATTGTGGCATTTATGAGGTAAGATGAGGGTAAAATATTGAGTTAATCTCAAATTACATTAGACAGAAGGAATCAATTATTACATTTAATTTTTACTTTTTGCTCAAACCTAAAACTTGCAGCTCACTGTATGAGCAGTATGCTGAATTTTTGACACTTATCATCACTGCTCCAATTTCAGATTCACAATTTGGCCCACTTTTGCTAAAACTAAAAAACTTGTGTGCATCACAACTAAATTTAATGGGGTCCCACATGATTGAGCTATATAAGAATTGTTGCTTTTGCTTACAGGAAGGATTGTCAGGATATCAATGACATTTGCTGCAATCATTATTCTAATCATTCTACAATGTAAGAAAAAACCTAATGCTTTCACTTTATTTCCTAATTGCTTCTTTTTTTTAACTGCATGTATTTGATTTCCTTTAGGACTCCTAACCATAAAATATGTTTTGAAGTGGGGGATAAAGTTTGCTGCACAAGAAGTGGCTACATATCCGATAAAGACGATGAGAACATGCATGAAGAGCCCACAGGTGATGTTGCTGGAACTAACCAAGAAAACAATGAACAGACGAAAGAGAAAAAAGAGAAAATGTGCAATGGGCAAATTTTCTTCATTAAAAAGGTAAAGTATTCTGTGGAAAATGCCTTATTTTGATCTTGATTTTTTATTTATGCAATGCCAAATGCCTTTCAATCGAAAATATCTGATAATAAAGTAAACTGACATTTGCTGGGATACAAACTTTTGAACATTTAGATTAATTGTCTGAATTTGATTGGCGCACTTTTATGATATTTTGCACACAATCACAGGATGTACCTGACAATGATATGGGACCAAGACGCAAAACAACACGCTACCTGACACTAGATGATGAAAATGGCCATGTGGTGACTTGCAACTACAGTAAACTACAGAGTGAATGTAAACTGCGCCATGCTTGGGCAAGAACCATTCACACCTTTCAGGTATTAAGTTCACACACATTCACTACTTGGCCCTGTTTACGCCTGGTATTAACATGTGTTTTCGTCAATGTGATCACAAGTGGTCAAAGGAGACACCGTTCACACCTGGCATTTAAATGCATCTCTTTTGTCCATGTATGTCCTGATTCCATCAAGGGGAAGGGACCTTTCATCTGAACTACAGTGGGGGTTAAATGCATGGTTGCAACTTTGTTCACACACGTTGTTCATCAATGGCTCATCTAAATCTCGTTTCTGTCTCAGCTTCACACCTAATCATTTGTTTTCTCTGCATTCAGGGTTCAGAGGCAGAAACAATCGTGTATGTTCTTGGCAGATATGGTGAAAACTGGCAGCACATATACTCTGCGGTGACACGCGGTCAGAAGCGTGTGTATGTGGTGGGTACAGAGTGCTACCTAAAAAGAGCCATCGTGAAAAGTATCGCCCCTCGTTACACACGATTACGAGGCCGTGTCAAGGAGATAGTTGCTCAAAAATGTCCTGTAAACGATTTCACTCAAACTGGCTGCAAACAGAGTCATGTGGAGACCCCGGTGAATCATGGGCTTGCACAGTCCACACCAGTGGCCTCTAAGCGGCCTGCTCAGTCAGACCCCTTCACTACACAGTGCAAACTCACAAAGGTAGCAGAGTAAAACACCTGCAAATAATCATTCTGTGACCTACTCTTGCTCTAGAGCCTCTGTTTCACTGCAAGGAGCTTCATTGAGAAGATTCACATTCTCACTAGGAACATGCATGCAGTTATTATTATTTTTGTTTATAAAGCAGAATAGAATATCTTATATTGATAACTTTCTGAAATTAGGTAGTATAATAAGCAATGAATTACTTAGAGTGCCATTGTCTTCCCCAGGTTTAAGAATCTTCCTTATATGTTCCAAATATTAATCATGCAATCTAATGCACTTTCTGTGTTTTTTCTAAGGGTTTAGATTTGTAGTTTGGGTTTAAATGTCTTCCTTTTTATTATTACATAAATCAACTTTTTGACATTCTAATTGTTTTTCATAGCATGTTTATAATTCTTATATTAGCATTATTACTTGAAGTTTGAAGCATGTAACATTATGTGCATATCTAACATTATCATCCAAGAACGATTAAATGTTTGAAATTAAAATAAACTCGTTTGGTTTCTGTATTTATCACATTTCAAACACATGTTTGAACTATACTATATACTAACTATACTTAATTTTTTAAATACCGCCTCTACATCATATACCTGTTTACGATTCTCCATATAACGTCCATCTTTCATGAGTCTACTGACAGGAAGCTGCGTAGAAACTGAACAGGACTTTTATTTTGACGTTATGTGATTGGCTGTTCTTAACAGTATTTACAGTCATGACGAGTCAAGAAACGAACCGCGAAGAGTCGAAATCATCTGACTGAGTTTAGTCTGCTGCGCTTCGGTCTGCAGTTAACATGGCGCAAAGCCAGCCCCCTGGATCAAAAACCATAACTGGTTACATTTTACCAGAACGTCACGCTGTACAGTCAAACCAAGAAGACGCTTCCGAAAGTGAAGATGAAGAAGAGGAGGCACAGCCTGAGTTTCTGGACATGAAAGAGATGGATTCTGTTTCATCTGGGGGAAGCATGTTTCAATCTTCCGCGGAAAAGTCAAAACTAGGTAAAACAACGAGTAAAACATTGGTATAAGTAGCCATGTTTACGTTTAAAGTTGCAAATAAACCATGTTTATATCTTGCATTGTTATAAGAAACAAACTAAACATTTTTAAATTGTAAACCTGTTAATGGCATGCACATGTCTTAACATTTCATCACAGTTATGAATGGTTACAATGAATTATAAAAATGTTTGAAATGAATATAAAGTTGATTTCTTTATTGTTGATTGTTTTCTTGAAACAGTGTAGATTGTAGGATTACTTTATTACGCCAAAATACAAGAATAAGATACAAAAAAATATATACATTTATTTAAGACTTACGGATACTTTTACTCTTAATTTGCCATTAATTTATATTTATTTTACAAGTAGTCTAACAATCTACACTGTTACAAGAAAACCTTTTTTTTGTACTTGCAAAATACACCTGTTTACAATTTACATTGTTTACACAAATAGAAATAATTATATTTACTGTTTACATAATTATAAAGTAAGCCTGTTTACAGTTTTCACTGCTATCATATTTATAGATTATAATTAGTACATTTCACATTGTCTAATCATTTTTTAAAGTTTACAGTGTTTCACCATAGTGTGAAGAAATATACAGAAGCTTATTTGTGCATTGGCTTGTATTATTTTTGTTTGTATACATAGTTTTTATTTAAGGACCAAAAGGCTTCATCCATGTCTTATCATCTTCTTTTGCAGTGGAACTGATGGCCGGTAATGAGAAGTATTGGGTTGATGGCCGTTTTCCCCTCCGTGACCCCTGGTGGGAGGTCACCTGTAAAATTAGTCAAGGCAGGCACAAAAATTTCCTCAAAGGCTATCTCTCCTACAGGCTCCGTACTAATCTGGGGTCAGAGGGCCGGTCACACATGTCTCTCTTCCTTAAAGCATGTGGGGCAGAACCTGACTTTGTTAACATGCTTATGGAGCAGTTGCCCAGCAACATACATGTGGAGCTTGTCAATGTGCTGAATGTCCTGCAAGATTTCCAAGATTCATCTCCTGAGAATAAAGCCGTGGCTCAACAGCTCAAGTCCAAAGTCAAATGCTCAGGTTGGAAAACATATACCGTGTTTATGTATGTAATTTTTTAAAACTCCTAAAACAATTTTAGAAGAATATAATTTAGTCGAATACATGTTTTATAAAACAAAGACAGAAACCCCAATCTGAGTTGACTTCCTAGATATCTTAACCCTAAATATATAAGATGAATATGAAAACCAGATACTGAAATCATAATCACATCCTTGTTCTTTAAACGAAACAGCTGCTTGGACACATGTGAAGGTTGCCAGCTTGTACCCTGAAATCATGAAATACTTACCAACATTGCTGCCACGCCAGTTCATAAACATAATAAATAAAGGAACGATGGAGCACAGGCCAGAAACTTCTGAACGTAATGATTCTACTACACAAGAACGAAACAATACAAGTGTATTGGCCAAACTTGAGGAGCTCATCAAAACTGATGCATGGAAGTTGGGCTTCAGTTATGTAAGTTTGCCACTATAGTTTTTTCGTTTTAAATCTTAAGCTCTTTTTATTTCCCTGTTATTTTGTATTGGTTATAAGAATATTTTTCACATTATTTTTTCAACAGATCATGTTTAAAGAATTACATCTGGTCCGATGTGAAGCGCAAATGGAGGCATTCAAGCTCTGTGATTTATTTGAGAGTTTCCCGGAGCTGCAACGCAATGCCTTGGTGTTGTATACAGAACTGAAAAGACACTGCAGAGCCACTGGCAGCACATACGCCAACCGTACGTTCCTGGTAAACAAAACATTTAAAGAGACGGAACATGATGGTGCGCGTTATGCTTTACATTTTCTTGTGAAGCAGGGGGTGCTTAAACAAGAAAACGAGAAGGTGGCACTTCGGAACCTCTTTGACTACGAGAAAGGCATTGCTGAATGCTTGAGAGGCCTGGTTGAGGGAGACCCCTGGAAAATCCACTTGGACGTGAGAGAAGTTCTTCGCAAAGCTCAACTGGATAGATTAAGGGCGAAAGCCTGTGAAAGACACCGTATGACGAGTTTGAGGCAATCTAAGGCTGACACAAAAACACCAGCCTCAGAAGCACATAATGACATTGTTCAGGAGGTTGAGCAGGTGGATCTTGCTTTTCCCCAGCCTGCTACTTCAAGCATGGTCCACCACAATGGAGAAGTGACGACATGTGATTCTCCTCAGGCCTGTGAAATTACAAAGCTCACCATTAAAGAGGAAAGTGTAACTTCAGACCCAGACTCCTCAAATGACTCCGACATTGATTCGTCTACTATAGAGTTAGACCCAGATCAGGTGCGAGCAGCAGAAATGATATGTGCCAACCCGGTGACGGTGATCAGTGGGAAGGGTGGTTGTGGGAAGACCACAGTGGTCAGCCTGGTGTTTAAGGCGGCCATGGAGCAACAGAAAAGTGACAGAGAAGAGGTGCTGAAGGCCTGTAAAGACTTTCAGAATGACTCTCAGGGCTCCAGTAATGGGCTGCTGTCAGACAATCACGAGGAGAAAGAAGATAATGAAGGGCATGACAGTGATGAAAAGCCTGTAGAGGTTCTCCTCACTGCTCCTACAGGAAGAGCTGCTTCACTTCTTAAAAAGAGAACCGGGTTCACTGCTTATACTATGCACCAGGTACCGTCATTACGTTTCCTAATGTTACATTACATAACTTAAAAATGTTAAATTGAATGAAAACAAAAATACGGTAGATACAATTTAATAACCGTGTATATAATGGATGACGTTACATATCAAAGCTTACACTTCTGCTACATTTGATAACATTGTGTTACTTAAACAATTGTAAACTACATAAAAATATACACGCAAATAACATATGTACACTGTATAATATCATGTATACAACATTGTATTTCACAGCTGGGTAACATTTTAACAATATTACATATCTTAAACTTTACATTCATTACATAATATGGCGTAATGCAAGCTAACAATATAACTTTACTAACTTAAACATACCAACTTTACATTACATAGAATTTCACAGCATTATATGCCTTTTAGGTTTTATGGAGTTTCATGAAGACAGAAAAAGATCAAAGTGGAAATCCTCAGGCATGGAAGTTCTCGAAGGTTCGGGTGCTGGTGGTTGACGAGGGGAGTCTGGTGTCTGTTCAGATCCTCCACTCCATTCTCAGCATGCTTACCCAACATGCAGAACTCCAGAAGTTCATCCTTTTAGGTAAAGGCGTATTGAATGCATACTATTTTGGCTAATTTACTATGTATTTTATTACTATTAAACAAATAAAACTATTTTCATTGTGTCTGCAGGAGATGTGAGACAGTTGCCCAGCATTGAGCCTGGAAACGCACTGTGTGATTTGTTTACAGGTCTCAGGAAGGTCTGCTGGGCCATTGAAATGCGGACCAACCATCGTGCCGAATCTGAGCTGATTGTCAAAAACGCTGGACTGTGAGCAGATAGTTTGTATTCTTAAATGTTTTATGATATATAAATTTATGCAAACTTCCTAATTTTAGCTCCCTTGTGGTCTACAAATTATTGTGTGTATGTAATTTAAACAATGAACCTTTATTAATTTATTAATCATACTGTTGTGATTTCCATAATATTTCAGAATCTCGGAGATGGGTAAAAAGGAACGTTACAGTCCTCTGGAGTTTGATGCCACTATAAACATGAAGAAACCTTCCAAAGTGTCATCTGACAAAAGGTTCATTTTTGTCAAAATCCGTGATGACAAGGATGAATTTGGTAAGTGAGCAGTTATGAAATATGTGAACAGATTTTAGAGGGTTTATTCTTTTTATAAGACTTTATTATCTTATGCTGGAACTGTAGAATGATGTGTGGTATTTACAGTGTGACTTTGCCTCAGACGCACACCAATTGATTTTGCAGTAAATGTGTGAACCTGACAGCCAGAATAATAAAAGTATCACATTCTGGTTCCTGTATGTCTGGGATGTTTTCAATGAATAGCTCCTGAAAACACTTCCAGTAATCTGTGACACATTTGACACCTTGGGATAAGATCAGTCAACCTAGAAGTTACACAGACGCCTTCTGTATATTTCATTTGCCACAAGCACCTCAGTGCAACTTATAAGTATTCAAATACATTGCTGAAATGGCAAAAAAGAAGAGAGACTAGTAGCAAAATGTCCTGCCTAACATTATTGAATGCTGTGAAATTCTACATATTTACTATGATTGACTAAAAAGTCTGTAATTGAAAATTGTTCAATTGTATTTTGCTGCACAGACCTCCAGGATGCCATTAAATTCTTACTCAGGGAAGGTCCTGGACTGGAGGATCCTAAATTATCCCAGTTTGTGGCTTTCACAAGGTAAGATTACGATTGGTTGCTTTATGCTGACCCGACTTTTTCAGCTAATCTTGAAGCTAAATTTACTGTTCTTATTGTTCACAGGAAACACTGCGATTTGATCAATGAGCTGTGTTGCATACATTATTCTACACATACTACAAAGTGTGTAAATATAACAAGTTTGTGTTCTTAGAACTAAACATTTTACAGTTTTTTTTCACAGTTTTATAGATTATTTTAGCCAAATATTTTGATGTTAATATTAATTTGTATTCATTTCAGGAATTGCAAAAAAAAATGGAATTTTCAACCAAAGGATAAAGTTTGCTGCACTAGGAATGGCTACGTCACAGACCATATGAAGAAAAAAGTGACTTCCTGCCATACTGCCAGAGCTGTTCAACATGGCGCTCGATCTTCCCATGATAATGGCAGAAATCCGGCTCAAAATAAACAGATGAAAGAGTACAACGAGCGACTGTGCAATGGGGAAATTTTCTTCATTACAGATGTACTGATGTTTGATTTAGCAATTTATGTATTTTTTCATTTAATCATCCCAAAATTATTGCTTGAGAAATGGAAAGAGTCTTCTTAAATGCTTGGTTTTGAGTAAAGAAATGAGTAATTATTGATTCATTTAACTTAACCTCATTTAAATTAAACCTTGTCATTCTTCTGTATCAATCACAGGATACGACTAAGCCCGAGGAAAGAGGACATAAAATGATTCGCTACCTGACACTAGATGATGACAATGGACGTGTGGTGAAATGCAGCTACAAAGAGCTACAAAAAGAGTGCAAATTGCGCCATGCTTGGGCAAGAACCATTCACACCTTTCAGGTATTGACGCTTTTTGTTCATTTACAGTCCTGTTCACACTTGACATCAGAATTTGTCTCGTTTCATGCAGCTAATTTGTTTTCTCACTTTAGGGCTCAGAGGCCGAAACTATTGTGTATGTTCTTGGAAACAGCAAAATTCAAAACTGGCAGCACGTATACACTGCGGTAACACGTGGTCAGAAACGTGTGTATGTGGTGGGAAGAGAGGGTTATCTAGAAGAAACCATCAAGAGATGGATCATCCCTCGAAACACACAACTGTGCAGCTTTCTGGCCTCCTGGCCTTCACAGTCCACACCAGTGGCCTCGCAGACCCCTAGTCGCCATCACTCGAAGCTTTCGAGTCCTTCATGTGTACGCAACCTCTACGAAGAGGAAAATAAACAAAGCCCTCAAACATCCAACATCTCTTTACAGGATGAAGTAGCTTTCAGTCAAAGCTACTCTTGGTCCCCAATGGACAGTTGCGATGAGCCAAGCAAAGTGCAGAAAGAAAATGCATCCGAATTATTCAATCGTGCTGAAAACACAGTCAGCTCTCCCTCGAATGAATGTAATAGCGGCTCTAAACGGTTAATTCCTGTGGACATCTGCAGTACACCAACTAAACAACCAAAGGTAATGGATGCACTAGAACATCTAGAAATGATCGACAGAAAATGTGCCACAATGTAAAAAAAAAAAAATTCAATTTTACTGATTGTTTGATAGATAAGGTTCTCTATAAGCTTTGCACATTGGTGCACTGGCATTATAATTGTGCAATGATGAAGAAATATGTATTTGCACTAATAAATTAGAATGCAAATGAAATGAAATGAAATGCAGCAAAGCAATGAAATAAAAAGTGCAAAAAGTTGATCATGTAATATCAAGAAACTCCACTGAATGTGCAGAAATAAGCACTTTAATGGGATGGTGTGTCGATCTTTATGTTTAAGATGATAAAATTCATTGTGACTTATTTTCAAAATGTCCATGTGAAATTATTGGAAATGTAATTTCTATACTAAAGGTTTTTGGCTGAATGTGCATAACATTCTATCATCTCCTCTCCAGCAAACCACTTCAGAAGAGTCTCCGCTGGGCAGCTCAAGGCTGAAGCTTCTGTCCATTACCAGTCCCAGCCCCAAATCTGGCAGGCAGCTCTTCCCATACAATTCTCATTCTCACAGGGAACAGCCTTAGGGTGGTCAGTGCCAAAACATGCCAAAGCTGGAAAGAACTTAATTGTTTTTTTTTTTAATTTTTGTTTTTTTCAGAGGGATTGGATGAGCAAGATTTAGTGTTTACGTAAAGATTCATTATAAATGATATCCAAGAAAAAGAATTCCAAGAGTAACAAGATACTATTATATATTTTTGCTCTGTGGAAGAGTTTTTATCTGCTGTCAGACATCCTTAGAGAAACATCACTCTTAAATCATATGTAACTAACAATTGTTTAAAAGAATGATAAAATCTAAAATCTAAAGTACTGTTTTTACTATACCTACACAAGGAAATATTATTGTATGTAGAACAGATTTGTAATTGAAGTTAACTTTTTTAATGTATTTATCTCATAACCTACGAGCAAATTTGTTAAGGTACAAACATATTATGCAGGTTTTTTTTTTTAACTCCCCATGGTGTTAATATAATGTAAATCACAGAGTTTCTATCTATTAGAGCCAAAGCAATGTTGCGTTGCTTAAAATCTTAACAGTTGTCTAAAATCTCATTATGCTTTGATTGGTCATTGCATTGTTATTGTTGCCATAATTGAATTTTTTTTCTAAGCCACAGGCATGGTTTCAAAAGCTCATAAAACGTTTTATTTCAAATGCTCAGTATGATGGTTGTCTAACAATAAACCAGACAGAACGGTAACATTTTGTTTGTTTGTTTACTCAAGTTTAAATGCATGCTTGATTTTATGTTTTACATCTTATTCACTTTTAATACATTATGTATAAATTAAACATTTAAAGGTAATTTCAACCTGCATGGGTAAGTTATGGAAGTATTGTGTGAAAACAGCACATCAAGAACTTTATGTGATTTCAAATATGTTAACGTTATATACTTAATGATGCATATTTTCGCATACAGGAAAGACAGTGTCAGATACACTTTTAACTGGCATTGAATCCTGTTTATTGACTCTTTATTTCCATTGTTAAAAAAAAAGATGAATAAAATATCTCTTCAAAAATAAATCCTACTGCTTCATTAGTAAATACAAAACGTCATCATTCTACGCCTTGCGTTCTTGTGAAATGATTGGCTGAAAGAGTTCTGCGGCGACGTATCAGTGACGAGCAATCCCGGAAGACGCTTAATATCTTACAACTGTCAGTGTGCGGTGATATTATTTGCCAAAAGCACTCGATTATTTCAATTTATTTCATTCAGTAAGTTATTCTTCATCATGTCAGCTAGAAATCCAGGGATGGATCTTGGTGAGCTTTATTTATTATTCATTTCTATCGTTTTATAATTTTCTACAAACGAATCAAAGCTTTCACATTAGTCTACCGCTATTTCTTCCACGTGATAGTGTGAGCATTTAAACGGCAGAAAACAAAAAAGTTGTTTTATTTGTGTAAGTGGTGTAATTTGGTCTATACGTCTAACAATAAACATTTAAAGTGCAAAGTATATTCTTGGTGTTATGTGTAGTTAATTTTTAACTCCATATGACCAAACTCCCAAATTCAACCTTCAGCCTGTCTTTGTAACTCATTTTAAATCTTGTTCTGGATTTCTTTCTTTCTTCCATATATGCTATTGATTTGATGCCATTTACGGCTGAAATGCACTTAATGAATCTCACATGACTTATGTGCCCCATGACTCCTATTGAGCAGAGGGAAACAACAAGACAAATCTGACTTTAAAACCTCTTTTATTATTCATTCCTGCTTTACTTTAGATCTTGAATGGGTGTCGAAAGTCAGAGTCAACACTCAGGCTGTTCTTAAACGAGCTCAGCAGATCCAGGGACGCAAAGTGGCTAAAAAACAGTGGCAGGTAAACAGTTTGTATTTTTGATTTTGCTTTATGCCAGCTCAGATACACCTTTATTGACATGCATTGTTATTGTAGGCTGCCTGGCTGCTGAAGGCCGCCACATGTATTGATCTGACAACACTCGCTGGTGATGATACACCCTCCAATGTCCATCGACTCTGTATGAAGGCCACACAACCGATCCGTCATGATCTGCTGAAGAGCATGGACATGCACGACAAAGGTGCCTCTGTCTGGAGGATTGCTTTATATATTGCATCATTCCTCTTGGTGCACTTGAATAACTGATTCCACTTCTCTCTGTTATTTTCTGTTACTAAGATTGCAGTTTGCAATCATTTAAAACATAAAAATTAAAACCATTTAAACCTATCAAACAAATTACCGTTAAATGTATTTAGATCATAATAACAGATTAATTCGTTGAGAATATATATATACTTACTATAGTAGTAAAATATTAGAAATATTTTTTTTCCCTTCTTTTAATGGCAGGAGAATGTTTCAGAATAAAACTGTAAATGTAACGTTTATATATTTTTTTGAAAAACGTGACGAGTAAAGAGATTTATAACATCACAAAAGACTTACATTTCAATTAAATGTTAAGAGTAATTTTATTTATATTTTTTCATTTTATTAAAGGTAGTAATAAATATGTGTATATTATATTTTATATTTTATTCGTGGCTGTCAGTAACAATCCGCACACAAGAGGGAGACAAAGCTCTTTTCACAGAAGTTTCTCACCTCAGTCATGTTATTGAAGGTGGAGAGAGCGCTGGTTATTCACTAACACCACCCACAATCCCTGCCGGACCTGAGACTCGAACCCACAACCTTCGGGTTACAGGGCTGACTCTCTGTCGATTAGGCCACAACTGCCCCTTAAAAGAGATCAGTGACCAAACTTAATTTCTGCCAGTTGCTTAATAAAAGCAATGTGTCTTTACATTAAATTCGTTTTAGTTCTCGCTGATTTTAACTGTGTGTGCGTGTGTGCATGCATTATTTCAGGAATCACAACTGCAGCAGTATGTGTGTACCCATCACGGGTGGCTGATGCCGTGAAGTCTCTCAAAGCAGCCAACTGTAGTCTTCCTGTTGCATCTGGTAAGACGTTTGAAGCTGCTTATCTTAAAACACGTTTCATTCCTTCTTCAAACATCTTCCCAGAGAGGGTGCAACCGCATTGTCTCACCTCATGCTCTCTTTTTCTCACTCTCTGCTTCAGTGGCCACGGGTTTCCCTGCTGGACAGACACCGTTGAAGACCCGTCTAGCCGAGGTACAGATGGCTGTAGAGGATGGCGCTACAGAGATAGATATTGTCATAAACCGGACTTTGGCAATCACTGGACAGTGGACAGGTGAATTCAGATATCAAAAAACGCTTTTAAAAATGCTGTTCCTTTTGGTTTATGCTGGTCTTTTTCAGACTGAGCAGCTAACATTGGCCATAACCCTCAGTATGCTTTTCATCAGTTCTAGTTTGATAGTAGGTGAACATACAACTGAATGAGAGTTTATTTTTGTCTCCTCAGCTCTCTACGAGGAGATCCGGCAGTTCAGAGAGGCCTGTGGTGACGCCCATATGAAGACCATCCTGGCAGTGGGAGAGCTGGGAACTTTCACAAACGTCTACAAGGCCAGTCTGGTGTCCATGATGGCAGGTGAGAACATTAAGCACAGAAATCAGAAGTGCAATTTAGTTTTAAATCGCCGAAAGGGTATTTTTGTAGGATACTGCTTGAAGTTGTGCAGCCTTAGAAATCATAAAAAATTCTAGATTATTTTACATGATTATTTTCATTATCAAAAAAACAATTCTTAACAGGGTGTTAATATGTACAGAGATGTAAAATATACATCTGTCTCATGTCTTGTACCATAAGCATTTTGTTTTATTATTATTATTATTATTATATAGGTCATTTATATTACCTCCACATATTATATAAGGACAGTTGTGTCAACCTGATCTTTTTAACGTTGTCTTTTAAAAATATATAAATATTAATTGTAATTCAGAAATTAAAAAAAAAAAAGTTTTTTCATCGCATTTATATTTTTTATTAAGGATATAGTTATTGTAATTATTAGGTTATTGAAGTATTTATTTCTTTTAATATATGTAATTGTTATGTAATAAATTATGCAACATTTAATTGTTTAAATGATCAAATTATCTGTTATTGTGTAATTAAAGTTTTACTTATTATAAATACATTTATTTAGTATTTATTCAACTTAAATAATTATGTAACAAATTATTTAGCACATTTAATTGTGGGATTTATTTATTTATTTTACCTTTTTTTTTTTCTTCTCTTTAGTCAGAAAATACTGTTTGAGTGTCTGTGTAGTAACAACATTCACCAGCAGGGACTACCTGCACAAGATAACCAGTTAAATCTGATCTCCTGTTATGATCAGTACTAACAGTGATGCTTGCCTTAGCAAGTTTGATCTTTTGCCCACAGCGTGGCGCCATTGCTTATCCTTTCTGTGCTCAGCATCCAGATGTCCAAATACACACACACACAGAGCAGGCCAGCGACTGTATGCTTAAATAGCCATTTCACATTAAGCCGATTACTGTACCCAATTGTCAGCGGCTCTGATAGGGATCGTTATTAAAATGCATTGCTTTTGTCGCCGCGCTCATTCCTTAATCTCCCCTTGTTCCTATGAATTGCGTATGAGGTTTCTGAAATTGAATGATAATTTCACCTATTAATCTGCGACGCCGGAGCTATTTTACTCCCACGCTCTCCGGCAGTGTCCCCCCGCTCCGCCGCAAATGAATAGAGCTTCATTACTGTCGCCCGCATTTAATAACCGTTATCCATTATCGTGTAATTAAGACTCCCCAGAACGAATCTCAAGGATTATGTCAGTTTGAGGGAGAGGGTGAGCAATAGAGTGAAAGAGTGTCGGAGGAAAGGGGAAGGGGTGGAAAAAAGAGTGGAAAAACACATAGAACGTATCTTTAATGAACTGGAAAATGTTCATCTTGTTCTGTGCGGTAATGAACAGTCATTAGACATGAGGAAGGGCAGGCGGGACTCGGGTGCTGGGGGTTAGAGCTGGTCCACAGTTTGTGGTTCATCCATTAGAAGCGTCATTTTATCTTCTATTTTTATCGGAACGCTGATAAACCGTAATTGGCTATGAAGGAGAGGAAGGGAGAAATGAAAGCTCTTATTGATGAACGAACGCACACCCTCTGTGCCCTGCCGACGGGACCATATGTTCTTGTCTAGCCTCCCCTGCCCTCGCGACTAATGTCCTGTCGGGGTGCAAAAATCTGACGCCTCTCCAAAGTGCTTGAATGGAGGTGCTAAAAATGTGCAGGACTTTCTATTTTCAGAGCTCGTTGGAGTGAACTTTGACCTGTCAGTCAGAACAAAACAAGTGTCAGCTGGAAGTTTTTGGAGATAGTTAGATAGTTAAAATGACTAACCGTGTGACCTGGAGTATGCAGATGCATTTGACAATTAAAAACATGTTGTTTTCATTTAAATCTTTCACTCTCTGTACACTCATGCCAGTTTTAAAGATCTTAATGTAATATTTAGCTTGATAAAAATATTGTGGTGTAATCCTGAAGTTAAAATTAATAGCTTGATTTCTGTACAACTTGAACACGTTCTTGTATGCTTCTTAATGATTTTGTCCAAAAAGTTTTTTAAAGGTGCATAATTATTCACAGTATGGTAAGATGCTAAATGTGATGTGGTGCAACTTACACAATGATACAGAGGTACAATGATATTTGCCTCAAAATATTATATATGACCTTAAAATATGTCTTTTATATATTTATATATATATATATATATATATAAAATGTATGTGTTTTCTTCTCAAGATTTGTATTACCTCATTTTAAATTGCTTAAATAATTTATACAGTATTTGAATGCTTGAACTTGAATGCATGTGAGAGTATTTCTTAATGATTAAATATATATATGTATGTATGTGTGTGTATGTATGTATGTGTGTGTGTATATATAATATATATACACTGCTTAAAAAAATAAAGAAAACACTAAAATAACACATCCTAGATCTGAATGAATGAAATATTCTTATTAAATACTTTACGTAGTTGAATGTGCTGATAAAGTCAAAATGAGGCCTGTATGACCTCCCTACAACGCCTGGGCATGCTCCTGATGAGGTGGCCGATGGTCTCCCGAGGGATCTCCTGCCAGAGCTGGACTAAAGCATCCTCATCACGGTACCTAAAGGCAGTCAGGCTACCTCTGGCGAGCAAATGCCACCCCACACCATTACTGACCTACTGCCAAACCGGTCATGCTGGAGGATGTTGCAGGCAGCAGAACGTTCACCATGGTGTCTCCAGACACTGTCACGTTGGTCACATGTACTCAGTGTGAACCTGCTTTCATCTGAGAAGAGCACAGGGCGCCAGTGGTGAATTTGCCAATCTTGGTGTTCTCTGTTAAATGCCAAACGTCCTGCATTGTGTTGAGGTGTAAGCACAACCCCCACCTGTGGACGTTGGGTCCTCGTACCACCCTCATGGAGTCTGTTTCTGACTGTTTGAGCAGACACATGCACATTTGTGGCCTGCTGGAGGTCATTTTGCAGGGCTCTGGCAGTGCTCCTCCTATTCCTCCTTGCACAAAGGTGGAGGTAGCAGTCTGTTGTCCTCCTACGGCCTCATTCACGTCTCCAGATGTACTGGTGTGTCTCCTGGTAGCGCCTCCATGCTCTGGACACTACGCTGACAGACACAGCAAACCTTTTTGCCACAGCTTGCATTGATGTGGATGAGCTGCACTACCTGAGCCACTGGTGTGGGTTGTAGACTCAGTCTCATGCTAGCACTAGAGTGAAAGCACCGCCAGCATTCAGAAGAGACCAAAACATCAGCCAGAAACATAGGTACTGAGAAGTGGTCTGTGGTCACCACCTGAAGATGCACTCCTTTATTGGGGGTGTCTTGATAATTGCGTATAATTTCCACCTGTTGTCAGTTCTATTTGCACAAAAGCAAATGTCAAAATTTCAGTTTATATCAGGAATATTGCAGTTAGATCAATGTGGAGTGAAGGCAGCATTGGCGAATGCTGTTTTCAGTCTCTTGTAAACCGTAGACTCAGGAAGAGCCCAGAATAAAAGGGAAAAGCCCCGTTTTATGGCCACACAAATCTGCCAGCAGCCAGCGAAGTGTTTCCTCCCATCTGTGACACTCTGAATACAGCAGGCCTGTACAGGCACATTACCACCAGCACACTTTCACACTAAGCCTCCAGCATGCGTTTCTGCCATCTTTTCAGACTCTGATAGTTGTTCATCCCTTCTTTGTTGACAGATGGAGAGTGAGATGAAGAGGAGGAAATACTCCACCAGCAGCAACGACTCTGACACCACCGACAGTGAGTGATAAACACAGCTTCTCAGCACTGCTGAACATCTCTGTAGATAAAGATCAAATCTAACAAAAAAGTAAATCGTAAAAATATGCAGATCCCACTGCTCCAATTGAGAAAAACAATGCAGTTTGGTGATATTTTGACAAAATGTAAGATGAAATGAGATCTCTGTAACAGGATAGCAGACTGCTTATTGTACATAAAATAACATAAATATCAGCTGTTGCTGTGCATTTGCCAATCTGTCTTGATAAGAGGATATTTAATGCTTAGTTTAATGATCAAAGGATGCAATGCAGAGCAATATGATGATGATGATTAAGAAATAAACAGATATAAACGTTCCTGATGATCATATTTGCAACTCATTGATTTATCTGAAAAATTATGTTTGGATAATCAAGTAAATTTACAAATTATATCTTTTAGGTAATTGTCTAGGATTATCTAAGTTTATTTGTGTTTATAATTTGTTTCAAACCCGTAAAAATCATAGAGGTTTGAGGATGAGGAAATGATGGCAGAATTCTGATTTGGTATTCAATCTCTTGCAGGTCATGTGACCACCTGGTCACGGTCTTCAAAAAACACTGGGACCAGCAGCACATGGGTACGCCATGAGCAGAAGAAACCGTCTGAGGTGAGAAATACTGCTTCCTCAGTAAACACACATACAGACCAGGGGCCAGTTGCATAAACTTAGCCTTCATGTTAAGACAGTGTCTTAAGAGCTAGTCTGACCAGTTAGCCAAGAGTAATCGGTTTTATTTTTTGGATTAAACTGAGACTAATGTATCTGAATTAAAAACAAACTGACCAGTTTTTTAGAAAAATTTAGCTGACTAACTTTTAAGACTAGTCTTAACCTTTTATGCAAGATAAATGAATTTATAAAAAAGAGACATGTAGCGTTTATACTGTATATTGATTGAAGCTTAAGTGGGATGGTTCACCCAAAGATGAAAATGACCCCATATTTTACTAGGGCTGCACGATTAACCTTTATCGCATCGATATCGAGGTTTTAACTCCCGCGATTACCTAACCTCAGGAGTCTGA
>JAUCNO010001091.1:11396149-11417136 GCA_032353835.1 Enteromius viviparus | reverse complement strand
TTGAAAAGATATAATAAAATATTTACAAAAATGTGAGGGGTGTACTCACTTTTGTGAGATACTGTAAATATATATATTTACACACAATAAACAATCATATAATACGTTAACATGCTCACACTCACAGACACATTATTTATATTTTCGAGAGTCTTAAACAGATTTAATGAGTTTTTCTGTACAAGCTCACTGACAAATCAACATCCTCAAGGTCCATGATCACTCCCTCAATCTCAATTACAGAGACTGCACATATGTGCGAAACATTCTTAAATAATGTGAATCAAGTCTCTTGTTCGTCTCCCGGGACGATGCAATCAATTTTCCCAGGATGCGCGTGGCAGCACTGCCAATCAAAGCAGTAGGATGCTTTATGCTTTCTCATAACAGCTCTGAAGGTGACAGCTGACTTGAATGGGAAACCGTTCCATAAGATTTGCAGAGTTTTAGATGTGCGTGCATGTGAAGTCAAGTAATTGGTGGGTGTTGGCATGCACGGATACATGTAGCCTGTCACATCAATGTGACATACTGGTGCAGAGGTCTGTTATTAACCCAAATTGTATAGCTGTGAACTTGCTGGGATGGGGGGTCCTTGCAAATCTAGTCATTAGATGCTGAGAGCGTTTATGCAAACTACAGTGAGACAGATGGAAAATTCATGTCAAAACAGTCTATTCAACTGCTAAGACGCCACTTTGACCTGCTGACTTGGAGGTCTTGGAGAATGAATTCTCTTAATGGCTGTCTTAATTTCTCAAAGAACTGAGAACACACTTTCATAAAACCAGTATTATTAAAAGCAAGTAAATGTCACTCTACTAAAAGAGGATATAGCTTAGCTCTCATCATCATGAACGCAGTATATCTTGAGGTTGGGATTAACCAGACCATGAAAAATTTAACCACCGTGTTTTTGACAAGCAAGCTGAAGGCAGACTGGGAACATTTTCCCCACAAAGAGCAAAAGCACTGAACTATTATAAATGAGCAGTAAAAAGCCTTGAGCCTATAAAGAGCAGCAGGGACAATGGCGGGAGCTGTCCAGCAGCACTGGTGCTGAAATGGCGAGGACAGTAGTTTTCTGTTGTGTACGACTTCAGCGGCCTCTAGCGGTGAATGCGTCGAACTGCACTATCAATCAAAATGGCTAAAATAGAATTAATGCTGCAGTGCTGCAACTCAGCCAATGGATTCAAACAAATCAGGGCAAATCAGGGCATTTAAATGCAAAAGCTGTTACATATATAATTATCACTTTTCAGCCCACATAAATAGTTTGCATCTTTTTGCACCTCATCCCACTCGGCTGGACCGAAATCTGGGGCTGTGTAGGCCATTACAGTAAACAAACATCACTGCTAGTTTGTGAGAGCAGCTTGAAATGATGTGTACTTAATGTCAGGGCACAGTGTTCTGCAGAAAGTGCCTATTTAAAACCGAGTAGGGGGATACATGGTGATTCATTCGTATTGAGGGTGTAATGTGTGCCAAAATCATTCCTGCTGAGAAACAAGACACTGACATTTGATATTGAGATTCATTAGAGCAGTTTATACTTTTCCAATCTCCAATAATACAGTTTGCTGATCAATGTAGCCTCAATCTGACACAGTCGTCTGCTGATTGTAGTCAATTAACTTGATTTAAGTACTAAAATTAATCTTTCACATAAAGCATGGTTTTAAATTTAAAATAAATATATTTAACCTGCTTGAAACATATGCACTAAAAACATTCTTTCCCCCCCTCTTTCATTAACATTTAAAGTAGCATTTGCACTATTACTTATTTAAATCATGTTTGGCTAATCTACATCTAATTAAGTTCTATATTAATTGACAACATAGCAGGCACAATAAAGCAGGCACATGGCTATCTCTCTTGTTCTTTCACTCTTGTAGTTTAGAGAAAGCTCTGTATTGATTCAGCCTAATGGAAGCAAATGGAAGGGTCGGACTGAAGCCCTGGCCATTACGTGCAGGGAATGCGTCACAATCTCATGCAAATGAGGCACTTTAATGCTGCATTTGGCATTACGTCTGTAAATAACAAATATTGCAAAATAAAAAAATAAAAAAATAAATTATATGAATAAGGGTAACAAATGATATGTCAACATTTGAACAAGAGAAACACTATATATATATATATATTGTGTTATTTTTATATTTTATAATCATAATGATTGAATATTATTATTATTATTATTATTATTTTTATTAATATTTATTCTAACTGAAAATATATGTAATTATGTTTTAGCCATTTATTTCTGGTAATAATCATTTATCAGATTTATCAATAATTTATCAGTGCAATATAATGTATCTATATAACAGAAAAATATTTGTAATTAATATAAACTCTTAGCTCAGCTATCATTACTATTAATAACAACCAGAAAAAGCACATTAGAACTACATATTAATAAGCATGCATATACATATTTAGTGCAGTCAAATGATTAATCGTTAATAATGATTGTGTATTGAAATATGTATTATTTCTATATAAATACATACAAGCATGTTAATATTTAATAAAAACAATTATGTTTATATATTTATATATAATATAAACGATATGAATAGAAATATATGTAAATATATATGCCAACATTCTTCTTGCATGAATGCTTCCTCATAGTCGTAGAGCTGGTCTTACTATAGTTACGAAGAGCCAAAAGCTTTTAAATGTGTGAAGCTACGACATTACTCAACTCTGCGTGGCGACCCCAATTATCTGAGGAACCCGATAGACAGCACAGCGCACAATCTTGTTTACTTGGTTTACTTTGCAACCCACTGATAGTGCTGGGCAAACTACAAATTAGCCAAACAAAAGTGCAGTAATGATACACACTGGCCCGCTTTTGCCTCTCAAAACAATACTTAGAGTATTTACTGGGGAAAAAAGGATAAACAAGAAAGAGTCACTTCTTGCAAATAAACATACAGTATTCACCACCTGATGCCATGAAACACGGCACTTAATACTAAAATAAAGCAAGACTCCCATAATATCCTCTCATAACATTTTGTGTATATCGTTAACAACAGATGGAAGAGCTCAGGACAGCACCGTGACACTGTTTAATCAACTCAGCGGTTATCGAGCTTCCCCAAACGTTTCTAAAAAGACACTCGGTTTGCAAGACTGGCAAAGCTGAGACCCTGGCATCTCCCGGCGGACATGATTGGACACTTTCATGGTGTGCGCCGCCAACTCTACCTTATCCCAAAGAAAAAAAAACACTTGGCCTTGAGTGAAACTCTTCCAAAGGGGACCATTTGCTACTCAGGACAGGTGCCAAGAAGAGACAAACAGACCACTCCGTGTCTCCCTTCAGATAGACGCTCCAGTGCATCTATGGTTTACAGCATAAGTGGCCTGCATTTGACTGAAAGTATTATTTTGAAAGACCAAAAGCCCACAGATGTCCCTGTCAGACATCTTTGTCTTCCAGCCAAGGTGCAAGTCGAGCGATTAATATGACTAGTGATGCATCATCGTCATACAGAACTGACTAAAGTGGCTTTTTCTAGATATAAGGAGCGGCAAGGAAAGAAGACTGATAGTGATTTAAAACAGTGTCGCCACACAAGAGAGCAAAATGAAACTCTTCTGCTGGTTCAGAACGTCGCTCGCAATCAGTTCCTTTTTTTCAGACAGATTGTATACCAAGTCTGATGAAACACTGATGATGGTGATTTCTCAAAGAAACGCGGCCCTGTTTCCAACAGGAAGCTGGCAAAAAGAGTAAACAAAAGAACCTCCACCACCCCTTGACTTTGAAGGCCACATCAAACGTCGTTTGCTCAAGCAGTCTCTCACTTCTTCGGAAAAAAAACCCACCAACACTTGCGGAAGCATCCTGCCCATTCTTTGATCCAAGTGGCTTTTTGAATACAACTTCATATCTTTGAAAAGTTTCATTATTGTTGGGTAAAACTAGAATGGTTTGCAATTTTCACTGGCTAAAACTAGAAGGCTAGGTTTCGAACCAGAACCAAAAATGGGTTCAAAATAAGAAAATGGGGATATAAAAAAGACAAACAAAAAAAAAAGAAAATCTCACATATATAAATATTTTTTTAAACATTATTAAAACCATACAATCTGGCAAAATAAAAAATAACTATATTTTGAATGTATTATTATAACTCATTTTTATTAATAAATGCATACATTCTGGCAAAACTGGTGCTTAAATTGCCATTCAAATAAAATATATCTTCATAAACAATATTATGAAAAAATACAGAGTCTGCCAAAACTGTCACTCAAACAGGTTGTCATATTACTGAGAAAAAAGAAATTAAAAAAAAAAATAATATAATTAAAATCCAAAACTGCCACTAAAACTGGGGTTAAAATGACCAAACTAAAGTAAATCAACTAAAATAATATATTAGCAAACACAGAAAAATATAATTAAAATGCAGCATAATCATAATTAACTTTATTACCACTTTATTTAAGAAAAAAAAAAACTAAACCTGTCTAGAACTTAAAGTGTGCACAAATGGCCAAAATAAATAATAAATAAAAATAAAAACCCTGCACTTAACTCAGTTTATAATTTTATCGGATGAAGCATTCATGTGAAAGAAAAAAATACATGTTGTATTTCAAGGGTACTTATTTGTATACGTGTTAGTATCGTATTAAAATATCATAAAGAAAAGGTATCAGATGGCAAATCCGTGGTTTTCCAACGCAGAAAGCGCTGATTCTGAATGTAGGATCTGAGCATATTTGCACACAATGGTATACTGTATAAAGAATAACACACACACACACACACGTTTTTTGTGATTTATGGGAACTCTCCACAGGCGTAATGGTTTTTACAATGTACAAACTATATGTGGTTTTGCTCTACATGGCCCTACACTAACCTTACAGAAAACTGTTTATTTTTGGATTTTGTATGTTTTTAAGCCTTTTGAATTACAGGGACATTGAAAATTTCCTCATAAAACACCTACCTATTGTAATACCCATGTCATACCCTTGTCATTATACAAATGTGTGTCCTCATAACCCGCACACACACACACACACACACAGAGTGACACTTTAGTTAAGGGACCAACTCTAGGTTAACTATTAGCATACATTCATATACTGCTAGCATATTGGCTGTTTATTATTACTAACAAAGCACACATTGTCTTATTCTGCATGACCCTATTTTAGATCCCTTATCTAACACCATAACTAACTTTACAAATACCTTAGTATTAATACTAAGTATTAATAATCAGCAACTTAGAAGCTAACTGAGAGTAAATAGTAGTTAATAGTGAGAACTGGTCTCCAAACTAAAATGTAACCACAGACATACACCTTTCCCTTTATATAACCACCTCGAAAACCCTCACTTTCAAAATCTGCTGTACGTTAAATAACAGGCGTATCGGCTTTCCCTGCATCTCTTGTTCTCACCTTGATGGACAACTTCCTCCCCCTCCTCTCCCGTACCTGCCGGTTCCTCCTCCAGAGACAGAACAGAGTGACAAGGTCTCCAGAAGAGCGTGACCCTGGCCCAGCTGTGCATCAGCCGTTGCATCCTGCCTCTGATTCTCCGTCTCTGACCCGTGAGAACAGTGCCTCAACCTCTGCGCCTCTCTAATCAACCCTCTGCTCTCCTAAAACAAAGCTAATTGATGACCAAAAACCATTACACCCACGTCACATCTCTCTTTGCTCCACAAGAGGGCGCCAACGTGTATGGCAAACGCAGGTGGAGGGGGGCTTCGGTGAAGGTGGTTGCCATGGAAATAGTGCGGTGGGTCTCAAAAGGGTGGATGTGAGAACAGCAGCGCGCGCTTTACAGGAGTTGACAGGAAGAGGGCCGAGTGAGACCCACTGGCGAAATATGGGACCAAAATTCCTCTTTCTGAGCAATTCTGTGCGTGACAGCTTTGAATAGGGAATATAACTGCATGCAAAGCTCAGGGTAACAATATGCAAAGCAGCACATGAATATTATGAATATGAATGATTCCTCCGCAGGGTGGCTTGGTATATCTGCACTATATGGATTTAGAGGAAAGATGAGCACTCAGACTCATCTGACTCAGCAAACGCACTCAGAGCTGTTAATGCACAAGGTAATGTGTGTGTGTGTGTGTGTCTCATTGACCCTTCCCATCACAGTTGACTGCTGCTAATCTAAACACCTCATTTAAAGGTCAGTTGACCCAGAACGCTTCCTGTATATAACACCAGAACCCAATGAACCGCTGCAGTGGAGGGAGGTCATTGCGGGTCGGGCACAATTAAACAGGCCAGTGTTGACTTTGATCAATCAAGCTCTTAATGATGCAGAGATTGCTGCGGCTAATGGATGTGTAGCTGACATTTTAATAGAGGAGGTGCTTTGTAAATCATCAGAGGAGATGTAGAGCTGACGATGGCCAGAGGAGGGAGCCATTTTACCGGGTAAGTTCTCGCGGGTAATGAGACTTCTGTCAAATTCACCTCAGAAGATTTTTTTATTATTGTTAAATGTATAATTTTTTTATTTTTTTATTGTGTTAGTTAGCTGCATTTTAACATTTATTTTATTATTATTTTTTACCAAATCAAAATAACCCAACTGCAGTTTGACTGGTTGATGATTTTTTTTTAATTGTTAAAAATCGAGTTCTGTTTTTGGAAAAGAACCTTTCATACTGTATGTTATATTATTCACTTAACACAAAAAAAGTAAATTATTTGGATTTCAATTGTTATCTTTATGTTTGTTTGTTGTTTTTTTATTTCTACTTAATAAATAAAAATTATGTAAAAAAAAAAAAAAGGAAAGTTTAAAAAACAATAACAATTATAACAACATTCATCATAAGAAGTATTTCTTAAGCAGCAAATCAGCATATTAGAATAATTTCTGAAGGATAATGAAGCCTGAAACTGAATCAGTTTTGCCATCAGGGGAATAAATAATACTTTAAAATATATCAGAAAAGAATACATTGAATTGTTATTTTGAATAATAATATAAATAATAGTACAAAATAGATCAATAAATAAATATCTTAAAATATTTTATAAATCAAGTAGGCAATATTAAATTTTATTATTGATTAATTAATATCTAAATCTATTTCTAAGCATAAGCACATTGGTTGCTGGAAACTTAATGGCCAATGTTCCAATGCTGTTTTAGAGTATATATTATTTATATATAAAGTAAACTAAGCCCTTTACTGTAAATATTCAATATACAATATGGCCCAGTCCAAGTAGGATGGCAGCGGAAACACTGTTTGTATCAGAGACGAGCATTGCCATAATAAAGGAATGACAGACAGGGTCCATCAATCTTCATCAATGTTATTACAGAACACTTGGCACAGCTATCAGCATATCTGCATTTAATCAGAATCAAGGCCAGCCAGAGGGCAGATGACAGTGTGTCTGTGTGTGTGTGTGTGTGTGTGTGTGTGTGTGAGAGCAAAAGAGAGGCTGCGAGTTCAATACACCCTGCGCAGCCTTAAACATCTATGCTGATAAGAGCCCTGACAACATTTGACCTCTGCTGCTACACATTACCCAAATGTGCTACTGATGTTTTATCCCACACACACCTGCTGCTATCCAGCTCCAGCACCTCTTTAAAGGGAAAACACCTTCAGTTGGAGCCCATTGACTTGCATGGTGTTTTTCCAGCAACTAAATGTGAGCTATCACTTTAAACACTGAACCAACTGAAACTGTAACAGCATTTTTAATAGAGCATAATCTCATATGGTTGACTGCAGTTTTGACTCCATAATTGAATGTTTTTGGTTAACATTAATGTTTACTGTAAATCAACAACATCACATTAGATATTAAGCAGGTCTTAGGGCACAATAATTAGCAAAATAGAACATTAAATAAACACTTTAAAAGCTAAAAAAAAAAAATTAATAGTTCTGTATTAAACACATTTTATTCTAAGCCATTAAATAAAAGATTTTATACTGTAAACAGAATTCACCCCTGAATAAAAACAGATTTCTGACACTTGTCGATGATGAAAAAATGTTTAAAAAAGGAGGAAATGAAGATAAACTCGAGGTTAACTTTGCCCTTCAGCCAAGTCAAAAAGCCTCCTCAAAAGTGGAGGATTCAGGATTAAGAAACTTTTAATGATCCATAGCCAAAATCAAGTACTGTTCTCTGCACAACTCTACAAGGTTTTCCTCATTTACATTTTATACCCATAAATACTTCATACTATGGGAGTAAAATGGTTTGTGAACATCATATTACACATAGCTGACAGACTTGTCTGCACTTCAACAGCAAAGGAGTCCTGGCAAGCAGTAATAACCAACACTCAAACGTGTCACTTGCCTGCATTTCTTAGGATGGTTTTGAATTACTTCAGAAAATGTAACGCCCAGAATGCAACAGTCTCTAAGCTCTCAGGTTCTTTGTTCAGTGAGACACTATTTCCATAAGCCTTAGGGCTGCAGGTAATTGCTAGCGGGCCTCCAGCAAAGTAAATCATGCCTCCACTGGTTTGTCCCAGCTGACTGACACAAGTCTAAAAGAGCTAGATGACCTCTTTACTGTACAGCAGCTGTCTTGGTGTAAGAAACACAATCATTGTAAATGGTGCATTATGGGGGCAGTCGGCATATCTCTCGCTGGTTTTTTCTTAAAGGCATCAGGCTTTGACAGGGCAAGCCAAGCAGAGAGTAAGACTGCCATTATGCAGTCCTGCCAGCCCCCTGGGATATGCTGATAAGCACTTCCTGTGCGAGGGGGATGCGGTAATTTTCAGGGTTGCTATGCACGCCTCTCCTTTCCAACCCCCAGATCTTATTAAGACCCGGCCAACGATTTCAGACTTCACAGCGCCTCCCCAAAAACAGCATTTAGGATATTTAGACTAGTTTTGTAAAGACAGATTTAAAAAATATTCTAAAAAAAAAAAAAAATCATCATGGAAAGGCCTGAAGGTACAAAACAAAATTGGACCCTGTTGATTTTACTAATTTTTTAAAACCATTTACTTTTTGTGTTGCACAGAAGAAAGTAGGTCAATACAGCATTACGATGCCAAGGGTTGATGACGGATTTCATTTTCGGGAGCAAACCATTAATACTGAAATATACATGCACTGATATAGCCCATCAAATCAATGACATCAGCATGACCATTTACTTATCAGTCGTCATAAAAAAGGGCTCTAATTCAAACAATGATACATCTGAAATATTAGAGACTTACCTAAATGGAGCAGAGGCAGCAATGGCAGCAAGAGAAGGAGAGAAAGAGAGAAACATTATATTAGTATACAACCATCATAATATGCATTAACTTTTATAGCTTCCCAGAAGAAATATCACAAGTAGATCTGTTTAATATCTCAATCAGTTATCCTTTTCTACCAATGTGTCAGAAGAAGCGTCTACTAAGAACCAGCAAAAGTCAGATTTCTGAAGACTAAATGATCAGAGCTATGTAATCCCCATTTATTTTATATATCTGTTGTCTCATTTATGTTTTTTTATTTCCCTAAGGAAGAATACTGCAGGCAAATGTGAAACTTTAATGAAATATAACCCTGTTAGAACCACCCATAAACGTCAACAGGAAAAGACATACTATCAAAACATAATCAATAAGCTTTCAGAAAAGAGGCATAATGGCATATATGGAAGAAAAGACTTGAGTTGCATCTTTACACATTCAGAATGTGTGTGTGACCTCTGAGGTACATTCATATCATCATCATCCCACCGCAAATAATGGGAAACTTTCAGCTGGAATGACTCTGACATCTAATAGCTTTCCATCCCGAAGCACAGGACACCCTAAACACCATCTCCAACCCTCCCAAAGGGGAAAAATAGTAACAATTTACATCTTTCAAAATGTTTTTCTACCCCAGCGACTTCAGTGCCCGCGGCTGAAAAGGCTAAAGTAAGAAAAAACGTCATATGATTTGACAATCAAATTTGCATCTTTCCAATCTGCATCCACGAGCACCAACAAATCAAATACAGCATGCATGCAGGGAAGAAAATTAGCTCTGGGTCAGTGGGGAAGCACTTCTTGAGCCGCCCATAATGCGGCCCGTTTTAATGACTGCATAACTCATAAAAAACAGCGTAATCATGGACTAATGTGACCGAACTGCAGCTTTAGCTTGCTTACCCTGAACAAGCTGCAGAGAGGTAAGAGAGGCTCGGCTAAAGATGGAACGGCGGATGACTCAATATTGAGACATGACAGCTGATGTCATCTCTCACCCGCTTCGGCGAGAATGACGCTAATGCTTCAAACTAACGGAGGATAAAATGCTCTTTAATAGCAGCGCAACCTTATTTACATGACATGACAGCTAGTGCTCAAACTCCATATTGCAATCAGTCGGACGCTGTCACTTTGTAATCGCATCTCAATCATGGACAGAAATGGAGTGACAGTCTGGTTGGACAATTTAAGTAACAGCGTAATTATAAAAAAAAATAACAGTATGTAACACTTTACACTAAGGCGTTTAACATTGGTTAACCACATTACTTCGAATAACAATGAAATATACTTCTGAAGCATTCATTATTGTTAGTTGCTGTTAATATCAACATTTACAATTATCATACAAAGTTGTATCTGTTAATGTTTTTTAAACGGGACATGATGAAACAAAGTAACACTGAACATTTGTATTTTTGACTGCTTAATAAATACTGTATTATAAAAACAATTGCTACTGCTCATTATTATTTAATGCAATAACCAATGTCAACTACAGGAACCTTATTGTAAAGGGTTTCAAATAATAAAATAAAACAAAACATAATAACAAAATTACAATTTTCCCCAATTTGAATTTGCATTGATACTGTAGACCCGTTATGGACCCATAAGCCTTTTTACATCTCAAATTCAAAGTTTTCCTTTAACACACCTTGTGCTTAGAACTGAAATGTGTGTAAAAGGCAGAGCTTTTTAGAAAAACAACAGCAGAGAGTGTCATTCAGAGAGAGACAACTATACTACTAAAACCCTTTCTGCTCCATAAACGTCTGCAGACCTTCAGAGGCATTTCTGTTAGTTAAGGTGCAATGAAACCGAGGATGTAATGCAGTATAGTAGGCGGCCAGTAAATCCAGCACTCCTCTGTTAAATGAAAGCCAACAAGCCCTCAATTTCCTTTGAGGAGTACAGTTAAGCAAGGGTAAATGCAGTCCTTGAAAGACTGCTGGGCTTAGCTGTTTTACTTGGCGACAATGTTTAGTTTTTGGTGTCTCATCCGGAGTTGTCATGCTGATGCTTGTTTATCGTAGAGGGGTATTGTTCTGCGAGTAGATGGCTAAGACTCTTTGTTCTGAATTAATTTTCCCCTTCAGTAAACTCTGGCTTGCTCTTCAGTCCGAGCGATTAATCCAGCACGGCTAACTTCTACTGACCAGGGAAATCAAAAGTTACTGTTGGGGAAAGAAAAAACAATAACACTTGTCCGACTCATTGCTTCTCAGGCCGGTTTACATGGTTGCTGTGCATCATTTGTACATGCAATGGGGTCTAAAGGTCTGAGATCTATGATTTTGTATAAACACATATATCAGAGGCAAATTCCAGAAGATCTGGCCGAAGTAAGGCTGCTCTCAATGGGTTCATGAGCACTGAACTGGTGCCCTGGAGCTCACGAAGCAAATACTCAAATAGACTTAAAAAGAAAAAAACTATATTTTCTGACAAAAACAGCATTATTTATAAAATTATGATAGAATTAAACATCTGCCATGACACTCGTTGTGAGAAAAATCGCACACCTAGTGATAAATGGTTGATGTCAATAGTATATATACTGTGTATGAATACTGTGAATTTGCACATACTGTAATACTCACTAGGTGTACCATATTTTGGCTGTCTCTTAGGAATCTATGCAACTTCGGATGCAGCCTCAATGTACAGGAACCTCTAGACCATCAATGCAAAGTCACAGTTTCCCCAGAGACACAAACACAACTTTAACTAAAGCGAATGACAACTGTGATACAAATCTACAAACAACTGCTTGTGTGTGACACATTAGCTTGCACTTATGTGTTGGAGTGTGCGTGTACAAGGGAGGGATGGAGAGAACACAGACGAGCCCTCTGGCTTTGCGATGTGGCTGCGCATCTCAATGAAGAGAGGAGAGAAAGGCTCTCCAGTTCCTCTGCTGGCATGTTTACCAGACTACAGTGAGGGAGAGAGGGAATGAGAACGTGCTGGCCACTCACTATAGAACTCAGGAGAGATGCCGGGGGGCTAGATGTTAATTAAATCTGATCCTCTGCTTGCACTTGAGCCACGACTGCAATCATGTGCATCCATATTACAGCATCGACAGCCAGTTTCAGAGGAAATGCATTACTGATCTCAAGATACTTCCTAAAGCAAATATTGCAAAGCATATGCTAAATTGGAAGAATAGGAGATCTTGCATCCAGAATGAAATGTGTTTAACATTTTATGAGTGAAAGCTTATTCTGACAAAGTATCACCTTTTAGAACCGGGAGAGACGTTCTGACTGACATGTATTGCAGCCAATCACAGGTCAACGGGATTTGTGCACGTGCATGTATTTCACACAAATTTAGTTTGCCTAAAACAAATCTCAGAAATGTTTAGAAATATTTGATGCCACTAATGTTTGACAAACATTTGAGAAGCGTTTTTCAATCCAGTAAGTAATTAATCCTACAAAACATTTGCTGTATAAACTTACTGTAGCATCTTGTAAATCTGTCCTTTTTCCAGGCATACACTTAAAAAAAATTGGTTTTTTTTAATGGCTATGGTTCCATGAAGAACCTTACATATTCATGGACACTTTCCACTGCAAAAAAGGTCGTTTGTGGTGGAAAAGATCTTTGGATTATTAAAATATTCCTCACACTTTGACTAACAAGTTTTTTAAAAAAGGGTTATTTTAAGAATATTGCACTGAAATGTTCTTCAGGGAAACCAAAATTCTTTTTACGGCATCACTGTGAGAACTTCCTTTAGCAATCTTTATTTATATACAACAGACAAAATGCAAAAGCAAATCAAAAACCAGCCACAATGCAGTATTGACATACGATACTGACAATATTCAAAAAGTTTAAATGTTCAAAATTAGAAATTATTGGCTGGATTACTGCATGTAAATAACTATGTTTCCAGTCCACATCTGATCTACACACACACTTTAGGATAATACAGCACAAATGCTGGGAAAGGTGAAATGCATGATGGTAACAGTAACAGCACATCCCAGCTGAATAAGCTGAATCAAGGCCAACATCAAAGAGCCAGCAGGGTCTCTCTATTCCCAGTGGCAAACTTTTACATAATAAATGACCACTGAATGATCTCAGCATACACTTGATTTCTGCACAAATTTCTTTCTAAGTGTAACACTGAACTGTTCATACTGAAATACAAGTCATAACTGTGATGCATGAAACAAAAAATTATACATCAAGATTTTGAATTATGGATGTCAAAGTGATCCAAATATAGTTTAACCAACATATGGGAGAAAATATTAAACTTAACAGACATTTCGATCAATATTGCATCAAATATGTGGTTTCAAATATGCTTTTTTGTGATCGTATCATTACAAAACTTGGACAACAACATCCCCTAGTGGTCTCAAACTTCAACCTGTTTTTGGAAAATATCTATATTTTCACACAAAACTATGAATGCATGCATGATTTGCCAACATAAAAGTCTTCTAACAGCATAAAAGGCAAGGTCTGACATACTCTTCACATCATGTGTGACGCAAAACTTAAGCTGTGCTAAAACAAGGATTTGACCTACATGTAGACACTTGCTGTAGGTCAAAGGTGTAAACTTGGGTCAGGAGGGACCACACACCATAGCTGAGACAGTTTTTGACGGCTGTTGCCATTTTAGGCTTAACAACTCAAGCGAAGGTCAAAGTAGCCCTGGAGACACACAACCTTTTTTCCATAGCGTACCGGTTTAATATCATCTCACCGCTACTTCAATGAGATATGTCCTTACCTAAAAGATAAGGAAATAATATATACTGCAACATTAAGGTCACTACATCAGAAATTGAATTGACTTACGAGTCTAATTATGATAAGCGACCTGATACAAAGCAATGCAATTAAACCCAGGCCAGCAGATAACATCTGAGCTCAATAACTATGCAGCTGTTCTAACATCCTCCAGATATCCCTACCGTAATTGCAATAAAACAATAAATATTCAAAGCATATTTGAACCCAGTGTTTACAAGCCGAACAGCATTACAAACATGTTCTTTACACATTTGGATCATGAAAAACAAGGTCGTCGAAGTATCAAGTGTTGTGGCTTGGCACTTCTGAAGGCGTATGGCACAAAGTCCACAATTCCAGCTGACACCGGAGGCCAGGGATCTGGCTGGGGGTCTAACATTATCATGCCACCGACTCATCAGGGCTTTCTACGGGCTTCCAGAGTCTGTAATCTAAGGAGCACTCAAAGATTGAGCAGATGTACTGTAGCTAACATGGCAGCTCCATTATCAAACACCCACTGGGAGAATAAGACAGGAAGAGACAAATAGCTAGGGGATGGTGGTCACCAAAGATGCGAGAGATGCAGGAGCAAAAAGGAGAAGATGAAAGATGAGTAACACCTGGTGGTAAACGTGCACATGCTTTATCATTATCCTCAGACAACAAGGGCTCATTCACTAGTCAGGGAGATTAACACTTGGCACTTTGCAAAATCTGTATTTACACAACCTATTGAACGCGCAACAGCTTGGAGGGTTTCAAGTGTCTGTTGACAACTGATGTTATAAATACATAAAAAAGTGAAGTCAGCTCTAAACGGAGCACTGCTTTGACAAACTGAGGGCTAACTGCAGTTCTCATTAGAGGAACAAGCTAACTAGTTTATTGCTTTCAGTTGATTCATTCAAGTATAGCAATTGCAAAAAGCCACAAAACATGGTTAACTGTTTAGTAATCGCAGATGTCTAACTATCTGGCAGATCTGCTTAAAAGGTTACAACAGCATTGCTATTGCTTAGGGATATCAACAAACTTTTGTGTGTATCGCCCCGCACTCCTCCTCGCCTCTTATCGCCTCGTCTTTTCTGGGTCCTTGTTAAAAACCCACATGCATCCTCTATTTACAGCCTTGAAAATTACATACTGCACAGCGAAAAAAGGACAGCTGTCCTCTAAAATTGCAAACATACAATTGCACACACAAAAACACATGCCTTTCATGAAAATAGCTCACACTGTTGTGACAGACTAAGCAGCTGAGACAGCACCATTCCCATTAACATTTAACGACTGGCAGCTACGCAAGGCTATGTTAATTTTTATTTTAAATCACTACATCAGGAGAGCAACAAAAGAAAAGTGTCACAAGAATTGTTGACATAAGTTAATGTTTCTGAAGGAGCATGTAGATCTTAAGACTGACAGTATCGTTCTACTAGGAAATATGCATTAGACAGCAAATAATTTTTGACTCTCATCATATAATATTTACAGCAATTGAATAATCAAAACAATTGGACTTTTAGTTAGTATGCTAACTTATTAGCCTACTAAGTTGACATTTCATTGTGCATTCCCTGCCCAGCATGCTAATCATCCACTGTTAGCAAGCTATGATTGCAAATTCTGTCATTATCAACACTGTGCTTCTTGAAACCAGTTCTAATGGAACTATGCATCTCAAAGTTGAAAGCACATCTCTCAAACTGGGGCTAGAAACATAGTTTCTTGTTAGTATGACAGAGACTTTAAACCGTACTCTAGATCATGAAAAAAATATGCTAACTTGTAGTACAATTTATACAGTATCTGTCATTCTACACGTATTATTACCAATCTATGACTTTTAGTTTAAGAATGAAAGCACCATTTTGAAAAGCCACCCAATGCAATATAACAACCAATTTGTGCGTTTATTACAACCTCACTTGTGCAATTTTGTATGATTTCTCTGAGGGGTATGTTTAGGGGCTGGGTTATGGGTAGTGGCCAACCCATATATCTCCAAGGCCAATATATAAGGCAGATACTTTATATCCGAATGTCGACATTGGTTAGGGTTGGCCACCTCGTACAATATGCAAGATGTTTCACATAACATAAAAATTTGTACAAATTATAGTAAAATATGTCTGAATTATGATATGTATAAAGTATGAATTTACATGAGATTGGGTTGGACACCACATAAGAAGGAATATGTGCTTCTACCAAACAAAACAATGGAGTAAAATCTCAAATCAGTTATTTATTACAGAACTACCTGCGTGACTACGTCTACAATGTTAAACCAACATGGTTGGAATGGCAGATGTTTCACAAAGTAACTGTACAAAGTAATGGTTTTGGGAAGCAGTTGTGACTAACTAGTTAACTGCACTATGCTAGTTAGGTTTCAAGTGATCATTGTACATTAAATAATTCCCAAGTTCTCTCAGTATTTTAAATTAGTTTTAAAATTCAGTAAATAACAGAAAATCTCTGGTTAATGCCGCAATTATAATCCATTGTCAAAACTTCAAGTGCCCAGCAGTGTTATGGTTTTAACACAAAACTACAACTAGCCTCTAAGCACTCTTAAAATCAACTGCAGCGCTGGTGTGGAGGCCATTCTGAAACCCACGCACACCTAGATTGATTCATTTACCCTCTTTCAAGCAAAGTCAAGAGTTTATTTTTCTCGGAGTCACAGCCTGCAACATTTCTGCTGAATTCACCCGCCCCAAAAAAAAAAGTTAGTGAGTAGGCTCAAACTGTGTCCGCATGTTTACAGCAGTGAGTGAATAAGTATATTTTCAGCAGCCTAACCTGTGGCAAGTGGAGGGCCCTTATACCGCTTCAGCCACACACAGAGATGCAGCAAGCCCACTTAACAGCCTCTGTTGTATAGAGAGGCAAGAATTCTCCCCAGCGCCTGAGGGGGTGGTAACAACCTGAAACTTTTTTGTTCTGTTCCCTCGCTGTGGACAGACCCTGTAATGGTCTCCGACAGGCAGTTAAAGGGCAGCTGTGACAATGACTCTGAGCTCTTATCAATAGCCGCCCTCACGTCCTCATGTCTGTGTACAACCTAGCATAATTACAGACGTGGGCCTGCTGCTACCAAGAGCTGTGCAGACAGAGATAATAGGGGAGAAGAGTTGTTTACCGTGCAAATAGTAAGAGCTAGAGAGGAGGAGAAAGAGACCGAAAACTGCTACAGAGCAGCAGTTATCAATGAGGTGAGCAGGGAAACTAAAAAAGCCAGTGCTTTAGGCACTGCATGCTTATCCAGTAGGACTGGGGATCCGATTTAAATGATTCAAAGGCTTTGAATTTTATTTAGATTTTTTTTTTATGCTATTTTGTAAACATTTTATTATAAATGTCATATTTCAGTTATAAAATAATCGCCTGATCCCTATAGTGAACAACATGAATTCAGAATGCAGAAGACTTTTCTTATATATATATATATATATATATATATATTGGGGCTGGGACTTTAACGCATTTAGATTAATTAATAACACAAAAATAACGCGTTAATTGCACTTATTATTGTACCACGGAACGTTTCTCACTGGATGAGTTTCGGCGGACTGATTATACTGGAGCACCAACTAGCGTTTCTAATGTTCTGAATGTACTTGAAAGTAGGGATGCCTCGATCCCAATCGGTCGATCTGTTTGCGCATTAAAGCCATCTTGTAATTAGTGGTAAATGCCATCTGGTGCGTGATTTCACATTGAGCCGTATATACTACACACAGCCGTTGTTCACTGATGAGCTGTGCAAATCCACGCTAATAAAAAAATTGTGAAATCACGCACAGCACAACAGTCTGTTGGACTTGGCTGAACAAAAGTAAACAATATTTTGTTGCTTAAGTATATGTATTCAGTGGTATACTAAAAATCCATATGAAAAAACTTACTTCTCACTGTTCTCAGGTTAAATATTTATAAGCGATTAATTTCTATTAATTAATTACAAAGCCTCTAATTGATTTTTTAAATCAAGTCCCGGCCCTAATATATATTAATATCCTAAACCAAATGCACAATAATGCAAAATAAAAAATATTTTAAAAAATCTATTACATGTAGAAACTCAGCGACATCTGCAGGATGGGAGGTGCATTACAAACACAGTGTAGTGAATATTTTAATTTGTTAAAAAAACTAACTAAAAAAAACAAGAATACTGAATTGTTAAAAACATACCTGTCTGTCTATCTATCTATCTATCTTAAATATAATATTAAGAAATAGAATGACAAATAAAACAATAGATGTATAGATAGAAAGAATAAGGACTCAATGAAGTGACGACCGACAGACCAATTCAAAGCACAGAGACAACGACTGAACACGGAGGCCTGAGTGGGAGTTTAAAGACTGCCAAAAACTGACTGAAGACAGAGGGGAAAAAGAAACAAAGAGGAAGGAGTCTGAGAAGGCAAGCGGGGCTTGATGTTCCTGCACAGAGAAAATGGCTGGAGGTGAAGAGCGTTTTTGAGGAGCGAGTGACGGGTTGTTCTTAGACAGCTCCACACCAGCCCTGGTGAAAAACGAGAATGGCAAGAACAGCAGTGGCAGAGACGTGATAAAAATATCAAGGTACATTTAAAATCAGACCGAAGAGGGAAAGGCTGGCTTCTCCAAGCTGGATTCAGTCTTCTTTCAATCCCTTTAAAGCTTCTTATTCAAATTAATACTAATTTTAGTAATGACAACATCGTATTAATTTAAAATATAAAATATTGCATACATAATATATTCTTGCATGTGTAATCCAAACTATGATTTTTAATGTTTTAATAATGACTCATTTGTGAAAAATTTTATTTAGCTAATTATCATAATTATTGCGACATTGCCACAAGTTCTTAATTACTTTTAAAAAGCTATGTGTCACACCACGGGATTCAAAATGAGCAAGTAAAGAAAAGTTGATTAAGCATGTTGAAAAACACTTTAACTTGTTCAGTACATTTCATCTCAAATCTTGTGGATACGTTAAAAAGGGTTATTAACTACTCCCCTGTAATTATTTGAAAATGATGTGGGTGGCAGACACTTCTGATCAGGCATTAAACAGAGCTACTTGGGATTGAATCTCGCACAACACCGGAAAGCTTTGAGAAGCAGCAAAGGTGAAGAGGAAATGGCAAAAAATCAAATGGCACTAAAATAAGAAAACCTCTAATGCTTTTTAATGAAAAACATCCATCTTTGCCTTGACAGAGTTTCTGGTTCAATCTGCAGTTAACCAGCAGGTGATCAGTGAAAGTTTAAGGCTGGAGAGAGTTTAAAGAAGTGATGACCTGAACAACAATTAAAAAATAAGTATTCTCTGAGGTATAAATAAGTATAAATAAGTAACCAGCAAAATAATCTTGCATTGGGTTAAGCTAAATAATGAAATATGATTACTTGGCATACACATTTGCAGATTATTTTGCACTTTCTAAGCAAAAACAAAACTATAAATTTCACTTGGTTGAAGAATTTTTAGATATTTTGGCTGGAAAGAACACTAGAGCTTTTTTTTGGCAGGACTGTATAACCCTCTCTTCACAGAGGCCCAAAACAAGCACATGGTTAACAGAGAAGCCTCAAGTAATGGTGACCTCTAAAATCACATATATATGTGTGCTGTACAACCGGTCCTAAAATCACTGAGCACATGGTAAGAGGCTTTGAAAGGCCCATGTGTCAATAAGCCAGCAGCTATGCTGTCAAATGACTCATGTAATATGGGGAGAGAGGTAGCAGCCACAAGCACAAATGGAATCTAATGTAAAAGGTTTAGGCCTCAGGTAAGCAATGAATTCTTAAAATAAGCTTGTTTCTATGTTCGGCTTTTGAAACAGGAAGTGTAGGACGGGAGAATGTGACTCTAGATTAATGTCCTGTCTCCAGTTTCTCTATTCTGGTGCAATGCTGCATTATGATCCACAGGTTTAGTCTGAGCATTGGAAGGTGTGCGTGAATGAGAGGAAAAAAGTGAGACAATGAAAAACAAATGAATGTCAGCGGGTGAGAGAAAGTGTGTGTGGCCGTTTGGGAGAAAAAGTGCGTGACTGGACTCTACACAACCTGATGATGTCCATGACCCAAGAGCTGCCCATGAAGCTAAATTATCAATGAGTCTCTCCGATTAATATCACAGCCGAGTGCACTGACCTTTAATCCGCCTCTACAGCGAATGCGGCGCTTTGCCGTCCCATCACGTCACCTCCATGGAGTGCCTGCTTTTCATTTTTTACACTGCTATCTACCAATCATCCTGCACCAGCTTCAGAATTGTAAGCTAGTATTGTTTTTCACGTAACACTTGTGAAAAATACATCATGAAAAATAAGCCAAGAAAAACACATCACGTACATGCTTTGCAACGATTTGTATCGTAAAAAGTGCTATATAAATAAATTTGAATTTAATCCCACAAAGCATGACAATGAAGATAACACTAAACACTACATAAGTTTATATTATATTATATTACAAAAGTTGAGTAAAAGAGTAAAATAGTGTACACTTTGCTGTGATCTACAGGGTGGGCCTTTATATGGATACACATTAATAAATAAATAATAAAATGGCCACCATGGTCACCACCCATCTTGAAAAGTGTTCCCCCTTACATATATTAATGTGCCACAAATTATGGTATTACTGTGTATCCATATACAGTAAATGGCCCACCCTGAATAACATTTTACTTACAATAAAGTGCATTATATTTATATAATAACGTTTTGTTTACATAATGTGTGTGCACTGTTAATATTTATTACGTATACAGTGTATCAATACAAACACATGCATGTATACTGTATATTTAATAAAAATATGTTTGTATGTTAAATATATTTCTATATAAGAATATATATATATATATATATACAGTATCTCACAAAAGTGAGTACACCCCTCACATTTTTGTAAATATTTTATTATA
>JAUCNO010001091.1:11383443-11396049 GCA_032353835.1 Enteromius viviparus | reverse complement strand
CATCCAGATGCACAATAAATAGGTTCTTATTATTATTATTATCATACTACTTTGCATGATGTATTCTGATAAAAAAAATCTGATTAAAAATCGAGATCGTTCGATATGGGAACAAAAATCGTGATCACTTTTTTTGCCATATCGCCCAGCCCTAGTTGTACCCCTAAAGGTACTACTTTTTAGTTTCAGCATACTGTAAGCATCAGCACCATTCTGAATAAAAGTGCCTGAAAGAAACCAAAGGCTACATATTCAGTCACTGCTGTTGACTTGCAAGAACCTTGACATAAATGGTGCCACGTCTTCACAGCAAGCTCACAGAGCACTTTATTTTTTAAAGTGTACTCAAGACCCTACACTAAGGACACAGGCATCCATCTGTCAGCAAGAATTTCCATATCGCCCTTGACCCACTTTTCTTTGACGTCTCTGAGATCTCTGACACATCATAGGCAGGATCCCCACAGAGGGCAACTGGAACATGTACACTTTTGAACCCTCTCAGTGCCTTCTGTACAGGTTCCATAGCTGCGCAATCCTGCCAGGTGGAGGAACAGCTGATCTAGGCCCAGTGGCGTTGGCTTCACAGACTTCATAATTTTCACCTCTGATGAGCACAGCACTGGAGAGGAGCTATCTGTCCCACTGCAGACTAACACAGGTCATAGGGGCTCAGGACACATCTTTCAAAGAGAACAAAACTCAGCCCTTATCTTTTTGCACAAAAGCCTGGCAAGCTTGAAAACTCATTATTGCTGCCTTGTTGCAGAGTCAGGGTATGGTGGGGATAACAAACTTCATGGACAGTTTCCCAACAGATATATTTAAGGTTTGTTAGGCACTGACACGGAGCCAAACAGAAGCGCCTTAAGGGTTTTTTGTAACTAAGGCGGATTCGGCCTTGAATAGTACTGGCAGGAAACAGTTGGGTGTCTTTTTGTGAAAAGTGCCAACACTGCAGTCCCCCACCCCCCTTCATTTATTTTTCTTTCTTTCTTTCAATCTTACTTTTTTGCCAACTTGTTCATTTCCTGTCTCATGGGTGCGGATGAGGATGAATTGGGTATTTCCTCAGCTTTGTGGATTCTCCACAGATCATAGGGCTTAATTAAAAGCTTGCTTTTACATGCAAACCACATTACGCTAATACTACAGTAGGTACTTTTGAAGATCCAGAAAACAACTTAATGAGAATAATCACAAAAGTTAGTCAAACCAAAACTAGTTAGCAAGTCTGCACACATAAGCTCTGTAGAGCTAAAATACAAGCAAGAGAACAACAATTGCATGAAAAATCCCATATTCAATGCCATGACTTTTGAAATCGTACATAAAAGCTTTGCCTGGAAAACCCACAGGCTCTTTCAGCAATAATAATTCAGTGGAAGCTGGGTTTTCCTAAAGCCAAAAGAAAGAGGCGTCCAAACTCAATGAATGGCTGAAGGAGGTGGCATGAATTCTCCTACCCAGCAGTGTGGGTAATTATTTCAAAATGCTGTTTGCACTGCGGGCGACATCAGCTCAAGACATGGCACAGGAACATGGAACAACGCTACCTTAAGGGAAGGCACCAGAGAGGGGAAGAATGACACACTGGTTCAATTTTGAAAGACGGAGACAACTATATGCAAGGTATCAAAAAAGGGTCTCAAGGGTCTTCAGTTTTTGGGATCAGTTACAGCATCCAGTACATACCATGCATTCTCATAGATAAATCGTTCAAATCATGTGCACAATGCTAAGTCTGATTAATATGCAAGCTTTAAGGACTGAGCCAATCTCACTGCAATCGCATGATTCAGGTCTGTTCATCATTTAAATAAAAATAGTGCTTCAGTCCGGATGAAACAGAACATTTCACAATCTAAACACTGACAGTGACTTTCAGTCTAGGGTAGCAACAACGTTTAATACTCAGCCATTCACACAAGACACATTCTCCCTTGGGTTTTGGCATCTAGGGTACTGAGAAGTGTTTTAAAAAGGTGAACTATATTTAACTTGACACACTGTCTTAAAAAATGTGAGTATGGCACTAGAGTAAACATGGCCAGCGACCACAACATCCATTCTTAGTATACACTGACATAGTGAACGTCCTAATGGAATGCCCTATTAAGGAGAGAGGCTAGTTAAATCTTGCCCCTGTGGACTAAACAAAAGTTCAAGTATTCAATATTTATGAAGTAGACTCTGACAGATTAGTTTGGGAATAAAGTCGAGATGCCAAAGTTAAATGCTAAAAAAGAAAGAAATTAATTCAAAAGGGTCAAGGACAACATTCTTTTGATTTTGATAACAACCTCATACCTTTGGGTGCGCCACACTGGAAAGCGAAGTCTCAAAACAGTTTTCCACACATACTGAGAAAAGGGACTCTGCCAGATGGATTTGCGTGCACTTCGTGGCCCCAATTTCCTTTCGTAACATACTTCATTAACAGTATGTTAATCTCAGGTTTGTTGATATGACTTTGAGAATCCATTTTGCTCTCTGTTTCCTAGTGCATCTATCTCTCTCATCAACCTTCATTTGCGACCTTCTCATCGACTGCCTCTTGTATAGCGTGGCGGTTTCAAAAACTCAGCGTACAGAGGATTCGTTTGTGCCATTTACTCACTTGAAAATCTCATCCGTAGCCCAGAGCTGCACCATTAGCATATGCTACGAGCGCCAAAGGAAGTGTTAGCACTAATTACTATGTACACACTCAGAAAAGTTCTGAAGAGCTTAATGACTCCAACGACTTCCAACCACAAAAATAGGGTTATGCTTCACGTTATAAGATTTTCTTATAGATGTTCGGTATTTATGCAATTCAGATGTGTTCCCTCACGTACTTCAGCACAGCAGGTTCAGCTGACATCCGCAGCGGAAAATCAACAAAGATATGAGCACCAAAAAACACTTTATTCTATAAGAGCATATCATTCCCCAGCAGAACACTGAATGTACCCAAAGCGCTCGTCATGCACACACAAATGGCTTTTGACTAAAATATTTTTTTCTTCTATAAAGTTCTGCTGTTTATGACTGGAAAAAAGCATTTTATGAAATGCAGAATTGATTACAGCTTTGCAATGATAAAATTGTCACTCAAAATAAGTTGAGAAGCAGACGGGAAAAAATGGCATGAAAAGCAGCAGTGCATACAAATGCGACCGCTGCAAATAAGACCACAGAAAAAGATAAAGCAAAGCTTGCCTTTGTACCTTCTATGGTTACCATTCCAGTGTTAATACACAGAATATCTGTGATTTTGTGTTGGATGTGTGCATTATCAAAATAAAGCGCATATGTAATTTTTAGTCAACATCAAGATTAAAAAATCTGAAAAAAGAAAAGATTAATATAATGATTTAAGATGAGAATCAGACTTAGTTATGTTGCTAAAGTGGTTGTCCCGAGCATATTTGAAAATATCAATGGGATGCCAGCATTACTTAAACCAACCAACTGTTACTTTACCCAAAAAGCTGGATAATAAAGGGTATAATAAAGGTGTACATGGCAACAACGAAAAGCTTGGCTTTACTCATGGTATTTGACTTCAAAATAAATCACCTTTTTAGAATAAGAGTTGTCCCATCTTGACAAGATTATATTTCTCAGACACTTAGTCATTCTGTGGAGACCTGCCACAGTCTAATCTGTCCCACCGTGTTTAATAATAAACTGGAAATATTTTTGCACCTCTCATAATAGCATAAAACATTTTGTTATGAGGTATTGCTTTGGCAAAGCATCAGTTATTTGAACTAAAATAGCAAATCACAAAATGGCTTGGTGACAAGCTTAATTAAATAAGTATACAGTCTGTCACCCTATGTGTTTCAAAGTTAAATGTGTTCATGAGAGCAGCTTGCGGTGCGAATGTGATGTGGATTGAAACAATCACAACTTTAAAAAAAAGTTTGATTGCACTATAAAGTCCAGGTACCAGGCTTTTTAAGGCAGGCGTACACGGTGTGTTTTTTGAGGTCGTACAAGCTCGCATGCGATTTTTTTGGTTATCAGAGGAAATCGTCTTTTCTCGTATTGTCAGGGCTCGTGTGGGGGGTGGGAAATTACGAGACAGGCAGAGTACCACACGATCATTTTTAAAAATGTCAAAAAACTTCAGGAGCTGTCGGTTGAAAGCGTGACGTGTGCTGTTGAACGAGCCGATTTGAGCAAACTGGAAATTACCATTCAGAAACTAAAAAAGAAAACCACAAAAGAAAGATGAACATGGCAGCGGCACAGAGTATTTGGACTGTCGAGAAAGATCACAAACTCGCTGAACTCTGGCAAGAACAGCAAGCGCTGTATGTGTTACGGTGCGGAGAGACGACGAGGCGTGCAAATTCAAATGCAGAGTGTTTTATTGACACACAGGGTAAACAGAGACAGGCTGGGTTATCGCTTTGTTTTCTTTTTTGTTTTTTCGCAAGCCATTGCTGCCACAAATAAAAGGATCTCTTCCTCAGAGTCCATGTTTTTGGCACGGAACTTTGTGAATGTGATTGGCTCGGAAATCGCCATGTTTTAAAATCGGCATGTACCACTGCATCCGTAAATAATGTCACTCATGACGTGACCATACGGTCTTCCAACTGTCCACCGTGTACGGCTGCCTTTAGTCTGTTCATGGTAACTGAAAAGAGCTTGGAGCTCCTTATTTTGCTCTCAAAAAGCACCAGGTCGATTCATTTATTTAAAAAAAAAAAAACAACACCAGAAAACCATGGCCCACCCCCCATAGTTGCAGAAAATCCGTTAGAGAACATTAGCAGCTAATTTGGCCTTTTTACAAACTGATGTTTGAGAACAACAGCCATGTTTGTTTCTAACATTTAACAAACTAACACACCACTGGCTTCAACACCCTATAAATGAAGGCCAAAGCCACATTTTTTTTCTAACCCATAACACCCCTGATTCAACAGCAACACTCCTCAGATACCTGATTATTGAATCAGGCATGTTAGTTTTGGCTTCGAATGAAAGCTTTCTGTTATGGAATCCAGCAATGGAAATCAGATTACTGCACCAAATAAAAAAGTACTGTTAAAGCCGAACAAAGTTAAGTTCATCACTCGCAATCCACACTTGTGCAGGGTTCTAGACACGACAAATGTCAAAGCATAAGGACATTTACCTAGGACTTTGGTTAATAATGGTTGCGAAAGCCTCAGACACAGTGGGAGACATTGAGTGCACTTAGATTGTACATTAATGAAGGGAAAAGAATATTATTGGGTATTTCTTATAGACTTGTCTACCATTAGTTAACGGGAAAGGCTAGGCTAGCACAGAACATGCATTACAAATTAAAGGTTACCTAAATTCAACCTTTTTTTCTTCTCAGAATTGCAAACTAAAAAGAAACTTTACTGAAGGTAGGCTGTTCTTTCAAAAAAAAAAAAGATAAAACCTCAAAGGAACTCCAAAGTATGTTGCACACATACCCTTAAGATCTGATTGGCTGGTTTTGGCAACTTCTGGGAGTTGTATGTTTTTAATTGATCTGCCAACAAGCAAATGAAAGTTATAAAATGGTTTTATTTGACACACTACTTAAGTAGATATAAATAATTTATATTGATTTTCATGTCAGGATTACATCAAGGCTAGTTTTAGATTTTTCAGACTCTAAATTGAAAATAGGATAAAACTGTCAATCAAACTGCTTTATCCTGTGTAAGAGAACAAGCTGCAATACAAATGTCTGCATTGATGCACAGAAAGTGAGTGGCCAGTATGCTGAGGCTTTTCTTTTTCCCCCCCACAAAAATGCTCTTCCATCTGAACTACAGTACATCAAAGAGGAAAAGCTTGCTGATTATTCCTAACTAGAATATTCACTCAGGTATTCCTTCGAACAACACACCATTCTCTACCAATATGAACAAAGGTTTCATTGTGTAACTCTAGACTAAAATATCTTTTGATCTAACTGACATTCAGACAGCCAAATACAAAACCAAAAAAAGTCATTACACAATTTATTAGGTTTTCTAACATGGTACAGTAGAACCTGAGGAATGTTTTTGTTTTACTACTTTTAATTATTAAATGCAAACCTTCAGCTAGAAAAACAGTCCTTGAAAGTGACAGTAAACGGCAAGAGAATGTGCAACAAACTGTATCTAGACTATTGAGACTAGTAACTGTTTTTATGAGCCGTGTTATTTATTGTATAACACAATATATGATACTGACTCACACACATACATAAGCTCATCTCTCAGCCTGAGAAAAATGTTCATTTTTAACTTTTAGTTCATAACAGAACATTTTGAGGCACAGCAGCACATCTGCTTAAAATTCAAGTATCTTCATTATACAGTAAAAACAGTATTTAAAACAAAAAAAATTAAAGTTAATTATGCTGTTAAACATAATACATGGACAGAATATTGTTGATAAACAGATTTGTTCATAAAGCGTTCATAGCCTAACCAATCAGCATTTAAGACTGAAGTCGTGTGGCGTTCTAATATTCATAAAATGTTTATTATTTGATTTATAGTATGGTAGAGACTACAAAACTTTTCACTGGTATTTTAATGGTAGTTAAACATGTTTATAACTCCTAATCAGAGACAAATGAAGTGTTAATTACAGGAGCTTTATAGATATAATGCTATTAAATGTGTTGAACGCAGATAACTAGGTAGTCCATCACACTGTGTGGAACATTCTGGAAGAACACAAATACCCAGTCGATGCATTCAACAGCGGCTTTAAGCTGCAGCTCAGACGACTGCAGACCGAGTGATCACTCAGATTTCCTCCCAATTATCCAGTCATCACATCGATGTGGTAATTAGCCAGAGAGCCCACACCGATCATGTTTCTTTAGCATTTACCCTTTGACTGCAGAAAAGACAACATTATGGCATTATGTGTGTTCTATACATCTCACAGCTTCATAGTGTCTGAACACAAAGTGACTATCCACCGGCTAAAGCACATGCCATGCAAAGTGATCAGAGTGGCTAGGACAGCTGAAAAGCTCACTGCGAAAAAGGTTTGCGTGATAAAACCCTCTTGGGGATGTTCCACCCTTACAGCCATACTAGTGTGCTCCCTGTTGCCTTCTTAATGCAGCGAGTTAAACTAGAGATACAGGTAATACACATCAGTCCCAACTGCTTCTAAAACACTCAATTATGATCTTCATCAAAAATATCTTCATTTGTGGCCAGAAGATGATTTGAGGATTGAATTTTTATATGTAAATGTTTTGATGCTGTTATAAACAATACAGGTCACTCTAAAAGAAATGCATTTAAGATTTTAAAGCATGAATCTTTTCCTGCAAATAATCCTATAATCAGCATTGGTCCGTGTACTCGTCAGCACTTTTACTTCATGAATCACTACAGAGAAGCTAGCCAAAAACTTTCTCCGAAATAAATGTCCCTAATAATAATCTCATTTTTACCACTCCACTCCAGCAAAGCAAATGACACTGGTGTCACCTCTGCAATGACACCAGTAATGGACTGAGAAATCTTCTTTCATCACTTGCAACGACACATCTGAACACTCATTGATCATTTGGTTCACTCTGCACCCAAAAAGTATCTGCAGCAATCAATTCGCACACCGTGCTAGAAGGCTTTAATTACACCGCTTTGTCAAGTAATCACACACGTAATTATGGCAGGAGCGCTCCTTCGTGATGCTCAAAGACAAACCGATTCAAGTCCCTCTGATGCTCTTTTCTTTTCGCCGGCTACATCAGGGTGAGCTTTGTTGGTGGAGATAAACACACATGCTCCACATGAGCGTGGACTAAGAAAGAACAAGTAATTTTCAGCGAAAATTGGGATGAGATTGTCGGGCCGCACAAGTGTCCCGTGTCCCCAGCTGTGCTCAATAATCCCAATTGGCTGTTGCCGTGAGGAGGCTTTGCTGTTCACGCTAGCGCTCTCCTATCCTCGCTAGCACTAAACTGCTATGATAAAAACACAGTTGTCCCCAAGCCAATTAGCAGTGTGCTTCTATTCCTTAATTGGAAAGGACTTGAAGGGAAGGGAATCTCTCACGCCTAGAGCCTCAACAGGGTATGCTAACAAGCCCCACGTGCCTAGCCGACACCAAGCGATGCAAAAAGAAAAACACCGGAGGCATTGCTAGCATTGTCACTCATTGTGTCAGTACAGCAGCCCCTTCGAACGAACACAAATCACGACTTTCAATTGGAAAAAATACATGAGGTTATAGGTTGTAGATTTATACATTATATTCTCACTGTTCACCGTCTTCGAATGTGAAGGTTTGAAGGGACTTGGAGGAGTAAAGGTACCGTGTGACCACTGAGAACTGCTGAAGCGGGCCGCTGAGACTCCTAGTTAATTGCTCCCTCAGAGCAAAGAAAGGGGCACCTGGTGAGGAAAAGGTGGTGAAGGAGTGGTCGACCATGCAGGGTATTGTTGAGCTGGTTTGTCCTGCTTACAAACACCTTATATGCTATTTTTAGATTCTCTTAGTAAGATAAGCACTGTAGTCTGTTGTGGTGCTCTCCATCAAATACAAAACACTTGTTTGTTTCAACAAATCCTTCAGGACTGGGACTTAAAAATTAATCAATATGAGGATGTTTACTTGGTGATACTTGATTACCTGATTATTTTTTTATTCTACAACTTCCTTTTTAATAACTGCTTACTTAATCGAAAGAACTTAAATGCTTGCTTATACAAAAAATATGCTGCATTAACATGACTTGGCATGGCAAATTAAAATGTTTAAGACCAACAGAGATCCTGTAAAAAATAATAATTACTCAAGAGCTTTTCTCAAGAATCAAGAATCGTTTTGCCTTTGCTATCAGAATCAGTAACAAGAACTGTGATAATAGAGCATTGACTGGTTTCATGAAAGACAGATGACCTTACTCATCATTTTTATCATGCAATTTTTTCTAATACGCTACCACAACTGCTCAACATCACATTCAGAAAGAAAAAGTGTGCAAGGTGCCATTAAGAACGCCCTCACGGTCAGTCTGTCAAAGGGTTTGTGAGTTTCAATGATGGTAATTTAAATGGGCAGTGAAGGAATAAATTAACTCTGTCATTCACCAAGTGGGAATTCACAACTTGTCATAATGTCATGTATAATATTTCACTTTCCTCCATACAGTGAGGGTGCGCCTTGGGTATTTTGTCACCTGCGAATGAGATTCTGAGTGGAAAGCAATAATACCAGTTTAAAACGCACCTGGCTATTAAAAAAAGAGATTAACACACACACATGAATACTTAGATTAACACAAATATTAAAAGGAACCAGCTGCTTAAAATCAAGTTAACAAGATAAGGCAGTTAGAAAATAGTGAAATAAAAATACAAAACCTCAGGACAACGACTCCATCTGGAAACAAAACCCTACAGGAATTTGGGAACACCACAATCCACAAAACCATTTGTAACCTGTAATTAAAACACAATTTTAAATGTCCAAAACTATATTTGCACAATATAAATCAAAAACATTTTGGCTGCAATCTACCTGAATTAAATCTTGACTAAACTGCAATAATGAGCTCTCAAATACAAGCTAAAACAATCCTGAAACTAGAAAACTACAAGTAAAAAAAAAAAAAAAGTTTAAAAACTACAATTAAAAATTCTGAACAATAATCACTTCCAAGCAATCAATCATAGACCAATAAAACAAACACTGATTACCTTATTAAATGAGGACAGACAGGGGTTTGGTGACAGACATTAAAATAAATCACAGAAATAAACTTTTAATTACACACAGCAATGGTAGACTAGCTTTGTTTTGTTGTGACATGAACAAACTCTAAAAGTAATTATAAACTTAATAGGACAGGAATCCAAATCAATCAAAATGCAATCAACTAAGTGTAAAAAAGTCCTAAATGTTATTTGCAGAATTAGTATCTTGGCTAATATTAAAATCCCTTGTCAAGATCACAAATCACACTTCACTGTAAAAGCCATAAACAATCATGAGTTACGGCACAGCTCCCTCAAAGTTAGGACATTATTCCTAGTCGTATCAAAAATAGACTTGCATTATAGCCGCAGTGAGCGAGAGAAGCATGTGTGTGTTTGTGTGTTGTAGAGCGGAACAACCCCCTGTGCTGAGAAACATGAATTCGGTGGAAAGTCGCCAGCCAGGATCCAGCGGGAGAACACAGAGTGGCAGACTACTAGACAACACAGAGAGCATCCCTAGTGAGAACACTTACACACGCTCACACACATTAATGCTAGTGCCATTTTCCCACTCGTTCTTAATAGACACACAGCAACATTCAAAAACATACCCTGAAGAGCACATGGCTCAGCCAATCTAACACTCGAAACCCTTGAAGCACTAACTAGGCCACAACCACTGTATGATACTTTGAGCAGAAAAGTAAAAATAATATTTTCTTTGTTTAAGACAAGAAAAGGAAAAATGTCAGCCTTTATGTATTTTGATATATATCGAGTGATATACAATGCACCCCGAGCTGGTTAGAAATCGATACAAATGGGTGATGATTTAAATCGGTTGAGATATTAAATGATTCATATCTCTGTGGGGAACTGACTGTCTTTAGAAAAGTGTAGAGGGTATTTTCTTTTTATCTTGCCTCTGTATAATGCATATTTGTGTTCATAAGCACAGTGTTGCTTACAGCAGCAACCAATGAAATGATATACTATAGCTGCGTCCGAAATCGCATACTACTACCTACAAAGTAGGTACTACATTTAAATTGAACGTACTACCCAACCGTTAAAAAGTACGCTCTATATAGTATGAATGCAAGTAGTATGAATGAAATTTGGACGTTATACATCCGCCATATTGATGTTGTCACGTGTCATGCATCGTCACAACAGCGGAAAAATTTAAACTTTTAAGAAGTCATCCATTTGTTCGTTTTGCATCTCAAAAACAGCTGATTGAGATTTAGCGCTAATCAAAGAACTGGCTTTACCAACGTGATGCGCATGCATTAATCAATAATTAAATCGCCCAGCCCTACAGGGAAGTATGCAATTTCAGACGCAGCATATATCTCTGCTGTTCCACATTCGCCACCTGCTGGCAGAGATTGAGTCTGTATTTTCAATCAGCCCATCTGCTGTTTTTCTTTCATACAGATGTTTTATGTTTCATGTTTGACAAAACTGAAGTCAGAGCATTCTGTTTTTGCTTTGAAAGGTCTGAAATTAGTCCAAACTATCTAATTATTAACTACTCATGTTCCACTTCATATTCAACTGCAGTTTTTGCCTTCAATGTTGTAACAATACACAATAAGTACTATTATGTACCTGCAATACTTTATATTGCAGCTAAATATTTTAAATACCAACTTTTCTCAATATTTTTGGACTGTAAATGGACAGTTTAAACCAATTATAAAATAATCTAATCTTTTTGTCTATTCCCATACTTAATTGTGTCACCCACAAAATCATCACAATCCTATTCTATTCCTGCCAGTTCCAAATCCTATATATCTAGGCCAGAAGAAAAGGGGTGGGGCAGAAAGGGATTGGGAAGAAAAGATCATTCACCAGTCATTCCTCACAGATTATACTTAACATATAGCACCACCACCATATCACTACATGTTCTCAAGATGCTGATTGAACCTCATCACTGCACAGGAAGCAAAAGAGGAGAGGTGCCAGAGGGGTGGACATAAATGATTGTGCTGCTTGTGAATCCAAAGTAGTCCAACAGGGTTAATTACCAAGCAAGCATCTCAGAGGAAGAAAATAAAGTGGATAGTGCGTTACTAAACACTGTCTGTGAAGCAGAAGTACTCATTAGCCGTATATATGTGGCCTGTGTCTCTGGCCAGAGGTTTAATGGAGATGGAGGGCACATTATGCAGCATGTGGAGTGTGAACATTACTATCTTCTGTAAAGGAGCACTCTGAGCAAACTCTTCACAACAACTGGACAACTTTCACAGCACCCCGAGATAAATGTTGGGTTATGGGTTGACACTGACCCAGGGGGCGCGTATATGCCATAGCAGGCGGAATCATGCTGTGGCAATTCATGGCTATTCTATTTTAGCATTCATCAGGACATTTTAATGGCTATACATTTAAATGTGGTGCAATGGCAGGTGACGGAGTCAGTTTTTCAATTGCTTTCACATCCTGTGAAGAGGTGGGAAATCAAGGGGGCAGAATCAATGTCTGCCGTGCATTACTTTGAAATGATGCGTGTCTCCAGGCTGATTAGTGTCCCACCCTGCTAGATAAAGTGCCACCGCATGATCAATACTCTAATAAAGACAAGCCACAGCTATCCTCTCAGGCAAGATTGCCTCCATGACCCGATGAACTCCTTGTGAGACGCATCCTGAACAAACCGCCAGTTAAGTGTGAGGTTAGCGATCAATTAGATGAACCAGGTTCAATTTAACATGGATTAAACTAAACTCCGAATAAATGGTTAAATGACTGATATTAAATCAGGTTAAATTTAATTTGGGATGCCTAAACTATCTGACTAATCAATATAATCTAATCAGCATTCTAATCAGTTAAAGGAGAAGTTCACTTTCAAAAAAACTTTTGCTGATAATTTACTCACCACCATGTCATCCAAGATGTCCAT
>JAUCNO010001091.1:11347605-11359193 GCA_032353835.1 Enteromius viviparus | reverse complement strand
ATAAATAATTAGATATAAGTTAAGTCCCTTCTTTTAATTTTTACTTTTTTAAGAATAAAATGTTGAAATTTGATTAAAATAATGTTACATTCAGTGTAGCACAATGTTTATGTAATAATTCAAACAACATGCTTATTTTGACTTTTACATATTAAAATATATAAAATATTAATGGATCATATTACATTTTATTTAATTAAGAGTTCTTACTGACAAATAAACAAAACATAGGATACATGTAAAATTACAACTAATAAGAAATTTGTCTTTTACATAAATTCATAAATAGTTTTTTTTGTTGTAAATATGACTGACAAAACTGTTACACTAAATGATTTTTTTTTTTTTATTGGTAGTAGTAGTGGCATATTATCTATATCTTTGCAAAAAAGTTTTTTTTTTTCTTTTCTTTTTTTTATCATTTGTGGTATATTTGCCATAACTTTTGTATTTATCATATGTGGGACACAAATGTCCTGCATTTTATTGCAACTTCATGACCTCTTTTGTATATTTTTATTCATCTTCCTGCTACCGTATGTTAACAATTCAAATGTATTGCTTTTTGCTTGTATTTGTTCTTCTGTTGAACGGAAAAGCTGCTTAAAAACCTTTTAGTTGGCCTTTTGTGTCTGTGATATGTACTGGTGAATTGCTCCTCGATAACATTGACACAGCGGGATTTAATTCCTCCACGGGCATCAACGGTGCTGCTGTTAATCCTCAAACAGTCCAATTTCCTCACACTGAGCTTTAATTTTAATTATCTTCTTTAAAATACTGCTAATATTTCGTCCTGCTGTGCTGTGCCAATAGCCCTAAGCTGTAGGATAGTTCCTCTTCCCTTTTTTCCCGGGATCAGTAATATTAATTACAGAGACAGGCTGCTTCTGGGGCTGAAGGCGTGATGATATGTATGTGAATTGAAAAGATTTTATAAGTTTGCCCTTTTTTGTCCTGTTGACTGTGAGAGCTAATAACCATAAGCATGTTGCGGGCATGGAATGATGGGATTAATGTTTGTTTAAATGTGCGTTCCTACATGTGTTTATCTTGGTGGAGGAGGGTATATGAGTAACAGCTGGAGGCCAAGGTCATTTAAACCTCAACTGTCAAAACGTGAATTATTGAAGGGGCGGAGTCACAGCAGGACTGGTTCTCATGGTCACAGATGATCCTATCACTGTGTGCTGTCAGTATGGAAACTCCCGTGTAGATTCCTGGCTGGATTGTCACGTCTGAAGTTTTGGGAGTTCGCAAAAGGAACTGATGCAATAATGTCTGTCATGGCTATCGTGAGTCACATGTCATCATCTTGGTTAGGGTTTGTAAACATGGCTTTTTTTTAAGACCGATTAGTCATTTAGACAAGATATCAACTAATCAATGTTGAAAATATGCTGTTTTACACATCCTTTCTGTCAGTCTTCACTGAAACTTTGTTGATTTCTGAAGGGAAACAGGAAGAGAGATAGAGAGACTGCTGCAAACTTGGGAAGTGAATGACCTGTTAACCGATTGACCTCCAGTTGCATTTAATGGTTAGTAAATTGCCCCGTGCTCCCTGCGGAGTGACCTAGCACAGTTATGGACTTTAAGAGTGTGTGATAAGTATGTGCTGCAGTGTTCATTTGGACACATCAATGTAGCACACGCATGATTATGCATGACTAAAGTAACCTGCTTTCTTACCCCCCAAAAAATAAAATAAATGCATAGAACTATATAAAAGTTTGCTTTAGTGATAAAAATGACAGGCAATAAAAAATTACAGTTAACTGTAATTATTGTAAATTACTGTAAATAATTGACTAAAAGAAATTTTTTAGTCAATGTTTTTTCTGGGAACATTTTGAGTGATGAAATGTGGTACTGTTTTTTAATTTTTTGTAATGAAGTTCAGGGCAGCCTAGAGTGTTGCTTGTTTTAATTCAGTATCCATTTAAAAAATTGTCCAGATGGGGTCTTACCTATTTGTTATTGGTAAAACCTGCTATTGTTGGTTCTCTAATAGTTACTAAGGTTGCTAAAGTGTATTCTGAGTAGCCTGTTGCTAAGTGGTTTCTTATTGGCCAAGTTTGAATGTTTTTGTTTACACTTCACACTAATCTGGTTTGCTTTTCAAATCTGATCGTTTGATTGATGGCACAGTCACTTTGCAAGTGAAATCTGTTTTTTGAAGCCAGTGTGATTAATATCGGGTATGTTTTGTTGGTTGCTGTAGTCATGACATTGCCATCATCATATTGCCAAGACACTTCCTTATACAACCACTGAGAATTATTTTTATGATATTGTGTATATGTTGAAACCTAGACAAGAAAAAACCCCAATTTGAAATCCAATCTCATCATTCAGACAGTGTGTCATTCCAAAATAATCAGTTATTAATTGGATTTTAAACCACATAATATAGATGTAGTTTAGATTTTGTGTGTGTGTGTTCTTATGCTCTTCAGAATACTTAAAACACAGCCATTTAGAGTCGCTAATATCAAAATATATTATATTCATGTCTTTTAGATATGGTTAGTTAAACAAGTAATAGCACACAGCTTCTTAACAATCCCCATAATTCTATACAGCATAATTGTACAGTTCATGTTCAAAGCACAAATGGTGCAGGATGAGTTATATGCGTAACGTTTAATACTTAAATTTTGAGGTTTGTTCAAATCTCTAACCCCAAGTATGACTAATATCATTAGTGATCCATTTATGTTATTACAATCTCTGCCCTGCTGAGCTCTGAATATCCTGGCATTTCCAAGTTGAGCTAGATGGGAAATTTGTTCTTAATGTACACTCACACGCTGTCTGTTTCCCATTGGATTCAATGATACAGTGAAGAGATAATGTAGAGCGTGTCCACGTATGCATGGGAGAAAGGGGGAGAAATTTGAGTCACTGCGTAAAAAGGAGATTTCCCCGATTTCACGTAAAAATGCTCCTACATAAATGGCATAATTTTGTTGCGTGAATGTAGTTGTGTGTATGTTTGTGTGGTCGGAGTCTCTGTTTCAGCTCATGAGTTTAATTTCCTGTGCTCTGGCACATGTTGGCTGGATGCCTTTCTCTTTCCTTCTCCTCTCCCTCTCTTTTGCTCTCTGTCATTCCCTTTCTCATTCTCGTCGCTTGTTTTCAGCTCTGACCACAGCAGCTTTCCCAGAATTCCCTGACAGCGTCCCAGCGTTCATCAAAGTGGCCCACTGCACCACTAGCTATTAAACAGACCCAAATGTCACAGTCCTGCTCTCGTTGGTCTGACCTCATCTCTTTCTTCACACACGCTCAGGCGAGATTCTGTTTGACTGACTCATTCAGCAATAACACAGCAAAGTTGTTGGCTTTAAAGTGTAAAGTTCTTTTTTTGTTTTGTACTTTTTTTACAACCAAAGCTTAGTAGTACTGATACTGAACTCCTACTGACTTTTTTTTACGGATCATTAATAATAAAATTCTGTGTTTTCTTCATTGCGTAGTCTGTACCTCATGCCACTTACGGGGAAAGCACTTAGCTAGTTTTGGCTGCCCTTTCTGTCTCGTCCTCTCTGTTTTGCTTTTGCTTTCCAGTGTAGATGAGACACAGGGATAACACATCATGGTTAAAGAAACAGCATATTTTTATGACGGAATGTTTGGATTTTTTTTTAGAACTTTTTGGAATTTTCACACTTTGCGCAAGTAAAGAGTGTTCTGAAGGGCTTTTCTGAAATGTCTAATTGTTATTAACATTACACATGTTTGTGTTAAATTCTCAGTGTTAGCAGGCGTTAAAGTAAGCTGATTTCTTCTATGGTTAGTTTTTTCTTTCAGTCATAAAAAGAGACTACAGTCAAGGCCTAGCCACCTTTAATTATCTGGCTGTATAATAAGTTACCTAGATATTTTTATCCAAACAATGAACTAGTTGATTGTTAGAAGTATGAGGCAAAATAATGTTTTTGTAAAAGAAAACAACAACCGGAATTAAGCCTGAAATACATTTTGCACAAGAATGTGAAAGTGTCAAATCATTAATTATCAATGTCACGCAAGTGTTGGGTTTTCAGTTTTGCCAAAGGAGAAAGTACATCTGTTACTGGTGTAAATGGTCATCGTCTATAGTTAATGTTAGACTATGTCTTTTATTGAAGGGAATCTTGTCAGTATGTTTATAACTGGCTTCCTGAATATAAAAACTAGTCCATCTTGTTTTCTATTATAAGAAGACTTCTAAGATAATACCCTGTTGAAAAAAATGTATGTTTTGAAGCTGGGATGCTCATTTATGCTGGTCCTTTGCTGGTTTGTGCTGGTCCTTTGCTGGTTTAAACTGGTCCTTTGCTGGTTTAAACTGGTCCTTTGCTGGTTTGTGCTGGTCCTTTGATGGTTTAAACTGGTCTTTTGCTGGTTTGTGCTGGTCCTTTGCTGGTTTAAACCGGCCCATTGCTGGTTTGGGCAAATGGAAGACATAAAATATTATTTCCAAGCATATGTCCCCACGAATATTACACTCGATATCATTTCTGCTAATAATCTATGGGGTGGCTCTAAACGCCGCCATAATAATTCTGCAAAACCGTCTAATAAAAGCTCTTGCTCTGCTTGAGAAAAAAAAAAATGAGCTCGCTCTTTTGCTATTTCGTCAGCCAATCAAATGGGTTGTGATCAGTGTTTCTACTATCGATACATGTCGCCTTTTAAACCAATGCACAGACGCGCTATAATCCTAGACAACTCAATCCAGCTGTACTAATCATCAACAACAGGTGCGTTCGGAGAACCGTATTAGTGAGCTCATAGTTAGCGCGATGATATCATCTTAGATGTCTCAATTCATCTCGGATGTATCAAGCGACGTACGAAGAACGGACCCCTGGTTTGTGCTGGTGAAGAACTAGCTTAAACCAGCATCCCAGCTTCAAAACATACAGCATATGCTGTTTTTTTTCAACAGGGTAGAAAATACTTGTTTATAGAATGAGGAATGGCTAAAACGCAAACTTTCTCACAGGATTGTTTCACTGATACTTTTCAGATCCGCAGTAAGTATTGTTTAGTTTAAATTATGCTAGTCATACAGACTGCCATATAGCTAATACCCTAATCCATTTAAGAGTAAACAAACAAACTTTGTCTTTATCGCTAAATCCATCCAATCCTTTTAGCTGAAAGGTGGCGTTTTCACAGTAATTGTTACAGTTTTGCCCAAATTTTGTGTATACACTACTATTACTGATAATAGCACACTTAGCTAGTTTTGGCTGCCCTTTCTGTCTCGTCCTCTCGGTTTTGCTTTTGCTTTCCAGTGTAGATGAGACACAGGAATAACACATCATGGTTAAAGAAACAGCATATTTTTATGAAGGACTGTTTGGAATTCTGTTTTAATGGCTGCATTTGAAGATAGCTCTATGAAGACTGAGACTTGTTCCTGTGACAGTAACACAAGAGAAGCATATCAAGCTGGTAAACTGAACCGTCTCTGTTAGCGAAACAATCATGTCTCGCAAACTAGAGTACTTTTCCGTCTTTAAAGTGCTTACTAGTTGGAATGTCCCATATTTCCCTACCCCCTCTTTCCCTCGCTCTGCTTTCTTTCTTCTCAGCATGCTGTCTCTCTAGTGAGCCATACAGACCAGAGCCGACTGTAAATTCCTTGGTTTAATATACGTAATTAATCCTAGTTGGTTGCACAGTCCAAGTAACGGAAAGTACCTTACAAAGAAACATTCCCGAAGGTTCTCAAGCTTTAATTTCTGGCATCATAGCAGTTTGATGATGTGGTTACCGTGACCTCGTATCAGGGCCAGAAGATCTAAAGCATCTCTCATCTCCTGAGCCGCCTATAGGATCGACGTCCCTCAGATCTCAAACAAACCACTGACAGCTACTCAAGATGACACAACAAACACCAAAGCCAGAAACAACGCTATCGCTAGCTCACGTGTTCAAACGCATGACAAAAGCCAAGATAGTGAGCCGGTTTGCTTTGCAGCGCCTGGCCATTGCTTAAGCGCTCGAACGACCTCTGGAACACCGGCTCTTATCAGGCTTTGGCCGCTGCACATTCCACAGAGATAAGCACTCCAGCCGGCTTCTGTCAACACGAAGTGTGTGCGAGTGTGTCCGCTATCACTTCTATTCGTTTGTGGCATGGCCTAGTTAGCCTTCCTGTGTAATAAATGCACCGGTCACTGCGTCCTGCGAGAAAACAGTCCTGTTTCCCTACACTCTTCTTCTCTCTTTACGTCTCCAAGGGCTGATGGGAGATTATCATAAGGAGTGTTCCATTGCAACCCAGGAGCAGAGCAAGAATTATGCATGAGGTTCGGCACACCAGTTGCCCTCTGAGCCAGTTTTAATCAATTATAGAGCTACACCATGTGTGTGTGTGTTATGAATTGTCCGACAGACCACCCCATGCTCTCTTGGGACCACCCCACTGATACTCTTGCTTCACAGATTGGATGCTGGTTTAGCCCCCATGGCTCTTTCATAACCTTTCAGTCTTGTGATCAATAATGTAATTCAGTGTGTTTGGTATGAGTCTGAATCCAATCTTACCCGCTCCACCCCAGCTTAACAGGTTTCTTCTGTTGTGTCCTTGAGCCATGATGCGTGTGTGTGTATATATGTGTGTGGGACATAGAGTGGGATTGGGAAAACGAGAGCAGAGCAGATTTTCATTAATACTTGAGTTGTAGTCGCAGACGTGTGATATGGCAAACCCTGTAATGGACAATCACACAAAATGTTTAAACGCATTGTCCACTACATGTTTCAGTGTTGTGCAGGCACACAGTGTTGCACTGGAAACTTAGTTTACTACTTTTATACCACATTTAGAAGTAGTGCTGGATGTACAAGAAGAAAATTGCAGGGTGGGAAATTAACTGCATCATGAAAAGTGGTTTCTACACTACAGGTTGTTGGCAGAGGGGGTTGCAATATATATTTGTTTTATTTAAATTTAGTTCAACATGTTATAGTTGTGTAACATGTATAACAAGCAGTGGCATGCTTTCCTTTTTATATGAATACACAAGTGTTACACATTTTAATTTTGGGAAAAATATGCATTTTAAAAACTGTTTTTCTGGGTGAAATATAAAAAAGAAAGAGAAAAATTAGAAAAAAAAAATTATAAATGTTTTTGCTACTTAACTACTTAAAGGTATAATTCACACAAAAATGAAAATTCTGTTATTAATAAATCACCTTCATGTTGTTCAAACCCTGCAAGAGTTTCGTTCATTTTCTGAACACAAATTATATTAAAAATAGTTATACTTTTAATAAAAATCTGAGCTTTCAGACCTTTCATAAACGGCAATACAACAACCACTTTCGAGAACCAAAAAGGTAATTAGGACATCATTAAAATTGTTCATCCTCAATGTTATGAAGCAATGCGTAAAAACAGTAATAATATTTGTGAATAAAAATAATCAACAATGTGTTGACTATTGTCTGTCAAATTTAAGTAATTTAATTGTTAAATACAAAAATAAAAGTATGCAAAATCAAAGAAAATATTAAAATCAGCATATGTATAAATTAATTGTTTTACTATTTTATAAACAAATGAATGGATCTAAACAAAGAAGTCACTCTTAAGCGTTCATCAAAATGTCAAATATTTATTTATTAGGAATGTAATTCTAGGAATAACGTAATGTCTAGATTTTGGTCCTGAAACACATGGCTTTACTTGGCTTTGCATAAAGCAGTTTTGCAGTGCATTGTGGGTGGAGACCATCTCGGCTTCTCATGTTCTCACACTGTGACATAAGTAATATGCAGTTAGTCTTAACTTTATTAACTCCGAAAGAGTGTCTCTTTCTCCATCTCAAGAATTGCTGAGATAAGAGCATCTGCAGGTACGAGCGTGTGAGTGGAAGACGAGAGTGCTGAAGTGATTAGAGCCTGATGTACCCTGTCTGTTCCATTATACACACTGACCTCAGCGACACACACACACACACACACACAAATCAATTCTCCTCACACCAACTGGAGCCTTAACCGGATTTGTGATGATGGTGTCTGTCTCATCACACCACGGAGCAGCATTTTCTCCACTCGAGTACCATACCTTTCAAAACCTTCATCATCCTGCTCCTCCTCCTCCGACCCATAACATAATTTTGGTCAGACCTCTTTAGATTAGTCTGCTGTACCCGACACTGTTTATATAAGCAATTTCTTGTTTCCACTGAGATTTTTTTTCTCTCCAGATGTATTTAAACATCTCCCACACTCAAGAAATTTCAATATACTTGTGTGAACCTGGAACCAGTGGGCAGTGAGATTAGACTCCACGCCTGTCAGAGCTGTCAGCTTTCAAACTTCTCCATTAGACCAGCAGCTATTTCATCACCATGACGACCGTCTGTACCGAAACTGTCAGCAGGGTTCTGGCTCCGCCTCCTCCGGTCCAACGGGTTTAACCTTTGACCCCTCTGTCTCTTTTTGTTGCTTTGATAGTCACAATTGTGGTGTGTTCCTTCTGTAAATGCAGGGCTTGTCTTTTTCTCTCCGAACGGGGCCGAGGGTTGTCTTTCAGACTTCTGAGGAATGCGATCAGCTCGAATCACTCCCACACTATTGTTTATTCTGTGCGTATAAGTCCAGTTTTGAAGAGGTACGCAGGCAGAGGTGTGTTTAGGAGCCGTGAACTTCTATTGAATGGCATGCGCTCGCTGGCTGCATTCCACAGTCCTACTTGTCATTTCCTGCAATTATGCTTTCTTTACAGAGAAGCTGCATTTCACAGCTTTTAACTCTCCTCTCCGGTGTCATTGAAGCTTTACGTACTCAAACACGCACCTATACCAACTCCATCTCTCTCATTAAAGCCAGCCTGTTCCCTTTTATACATTCACACGCATGCACTTTAGTGTTTCAGGTTCAGTAATGAGCTTGTTTCTCATTGTCTGACACTCTTGTCTGTAGAAATGTTCATAAATTATGATGGACAAAATGTATGAATGCTCAAAACCTGTAGGTTGGTTAAGTGTTAGTTGTAGATTCAAATGTTTAGGAAAGAAGTGCCTAATGCTAACCGAGGCTGCATTCATTTGATCGAAATTCATTGCATGTAAAATACATACATTGTAATATTGTGAAATTTGTTTGTATTCAAGTTTTCAAATCCTGTGATGACCATTGAATGTTCTTGCATTCGAACATTTCTGCTTATTATCAATGTTGAAAACAGTTGTGCTGCTTAATATTTTTATTGAAATAGTGATTCTTTTTTTTCTGAATTGTTTAATATAAAGGTATTTTTAGCAGTGTAAATGCCTTTACTGTCACGTATTAATAATTTAATGCTTCCTTTCTGAATAAAGGTTTAGTTAATTAAATGAATTAATTTCTTTTTAAAAAACAAACACACAAAAAACATATTAACCCCAAACATTCAAATAATAGTGTAAGAATTATTAAATAATTTAGGTGAAAATTTGTAGAATTTAACATGTACTTTAACAGGAAAAAAAGTTAAATTTGTAAATCCAAATTATTTTATGCATGTTGGAAAACAGTCCAATGTAATTGCCAGTGTGATTAATTAATTAGATTACATTTTATTTAAATGCTGGTTATTCCATTTATTATTTTGTACTTCAGTTTAGATCAGTTGTTGGGTGTTTCATGCATTTTATATTATTTATTTGTTGCTTCGTATCTATGTTACTCTGACTGTGTTTTGTGGTTGATTCAGACAGGCAGTCTTTTTGAATGATTCATTTTAAGAACTGACTCATAAGAGTAATTAGCTGGTGAATCGGACTACACAATTCATGCTGTATGATTTAAAGATGAATCCAATCATTCGCAGTATGCAATTTTTGCATCATGTTCAGACTGCATTCACTTCTTTTACTGTGGTAAAGCAAGAAGATTTTTAAGTTTGAATGGGCTTAATACTAAAGGCATAGTTCACCCAAAAATGAAAGAAAATCTCCCCCTCATGTGGTTCCAAACCCATAAGACCTATGTTCATCTTCAGAACAAAAGTTAAAATATTTTTGATGACATCTTGAGAGGCTCACCCTCCAAAGACAACAATGCAACTGACATGTTCAAGGCCTAGAAAGGTAGTAAAGACATTGTTAAAATAGTCCATGTGACAGCAGTGTTTCTAATGTAATGTTATGAATCTACAAGTGGTTTCATTTTTGTGTGAGCTATCCCTTTAAGGTTACCATCTAGTAATGAATGAAACGCCATATTGCATTCCTAACAATCTAACATTAATCAGTTTTTTTATGGCATGGACATTGTTTTTTGGTCTGTCTGTGTTGAGCTTAAGCAGCAGTCACAGTTTTGCAAAAAATGGAGAAAGAGTTTCTAAAAATGACTTCTGCAGCTTTCCAGTAACCCAACCGGCCGAACGGCACGCCGCAAATGTTTCTTTCGTGAATGTTTCTGCCAAATCCTCCAGACCTGTCTGCTGCTGGATTTTGTGTTATATTTGTATTCTAAAACAGATTCTGTATTACATTTGTGCTTGCTTAGCATATTATTGTAACAAACTGTCGACAGACTTGCTATCAAGGACATTGTGTTCAGTTCTGACCTGAACAGACTGAAACCACAGAACGTGTTTCCTCACGTAACACAAACAGCAATTTAGTTTCTTTCTTGTTTATCTATCAGAGTTCACATAAAACACAATAGCTAGGAAAAGCAGACCTGGAACTGTTTATTCCAGATATAGTTATTAACAAAAAAGCACTGCGACTCAGTTCACAGATGAGACTCAGAGTGGTATCTGGCACCGATGATCAAGTTGAGAACGGCCGAGTGCTTGCAGACGAATCAACACATCTGTGTTCGGGGCGGCAGACAGTGTGTGAGGTCTTGACCGTTCACCTGCAGAGCTAATCATGTATCACAATAACAGGAGATTGACCGCACACACACTCTCTGAGAGGCAGACGTGCTGAGTCCGGCCTGCTGTCAGATATTATACCTGATAAATACGGTTAGATGCTGCTCTACTGTACATCTGATTGAGGTTGATTCATGTCACTGCTGTTAATGACTTTGTGAATCATGTTTCCCCAGGGCTATGATAGCTCGTCTGATTGCTCCAGTGTGTGCATGTCTGCGTGTGTTTTTTGCGTGTGTGTGCGCGCGACCCTGTTTAAACAGGGATGTGGGTGGAAGCCATTAGCAGGTGTGATTGTGCCTTACTGCTTTAATGGACCATTGAAAAATAAATGACAGCCTGTTTTCTTTGTGCATGTATTTATGAATGTTTTACCAATACCTTTGTCACTTAGAGAGGCTTCTAAATGGACATTATATTTTCCCCATGATGTTTATATGAGTCCTTTTTTATTTTCATTCTTGTTTTCTAATTTGCCTTAAAGGGTGAATAAAAACATGACCAGATCACATTTCACAAAGTTTTTATTAATTATTAATTATTTTATTAATTATTATTATTCGTTTTTTTTTTTATTATTATTATTATTATTATTATTATTAGTTTTTGTTTTTTTAAATATAGCTATTGCAGTATTCTTTTGTTATTTATAAATATTTATTTGTATAATTTTTCATCAATTTTTAAAATTTAAATTTAAATA